>JAJEJO010005279.1:52710-111843 GCA_020662805.1 Glaucomys volans | reverse complement strand
CATGGGTGTGGTTTAACCAAGAAAGACAGCTCAGAACTCCAATTGTGGATATTGTGACTCAATATCCAAAAATTAGTGGATGCATTTATGTTCATTTATCTGACTAAAGTTGAAATAAAATGTTTGAAATTTGTTGATCAACTTTCGACTCTGTTTTAGTGTCTTCTGATTGCTTCAGTTAGGAGAGCCTCAATGTTTCCAGGATATCCTGAAAATAGCTCATCTCTCTGCATCTGGCTAGAGATTCCAATTTATAAGCCTCTTGGGAATATAGAATTAGTCACAAGATTATAGAGGAGTCTTGAACCTAGTTTTCAGGTTTCCAAATCCCTATAAAAATCAGCAGCACTTCCCCCTCCAAAATCTTGTTACAACTGCCTGGTTTGTGTATGTCAACAGAGTAGTGACATAAGAAAGATGGAGTTAAAATGTTAACAACACCAATACTTCAAATTTGTCACCCCAAATATTTGTAGAGTATAATTTTTCCAAAATATTCTCAAGCACAATTCACCATCTTGTGGTTTATTTAACATATTACAAACTATGAGTGTAATTACTTATTTTCGGGACAAACTGGTATTGTTTTTGTAACTCTGCTTTGCTTGATGAAATACTTTCCATGGAAATGAGCTCATATTTATCTATTGAAACCAGCTGTATTTCTTGAAATAGCAATTTCAGCTCTCTGAAATCTGTAACTTCAAAACAGTCACACCGTGGCCCATGGAGGAATCTCCAAAAAAACAGTAACTCACACTCACAATCAAAGTAAATCTGCTTTTAGAAAGAACAATGTTGCTTCTTCAGTCAGATATGGGTCAGCCAGACAACTATCCCAAACCAGGCTTAACTACCATTATTAAATAGTTATGAATAGGGGAAGTTCAAACTCAAAAGAATAACTCAAAAAGATGTGGTTTGTTCATATGAATATCTGATAACTTAGTATCCAGAAATCAGCAGACTCAATAGTTCTGGATGCTGGCTACTCCTTAGAATCACCTGTGAAGGAAAGATACACTAGTGCCAAGGCACAAAAATTCAGATTCTGTAGGCTTGAGACAGAATCAGGGCATTTGTATTTTTTAAAGCCCCTTGTGAAGCTCATGTACATCCAGGGTTGAAAACTACTAGATAATTTTAAGCTTCTTCCAAAAAAATTTGTATTGAAACAAATAGTTACATGATACCTTAACATGGCTGATGAAAAAATTAAACCTGATACTTTTTCTCTTATTTTCATTTTTTTTTTGCATTTCCTCTATATGGTGCCCATTGAGAATATAGAAAGCTAGTCCCAATGGTTAAATAAATTTTTACTGATTTTTACAGCCTGAGGAATTTACTTAGTATACAGTGTCAAAACAGTCAAATCAACCTATGGGTTTGTTTTCTATTACTGTAACAAAATTCTTGAACCTGAGAATTTTTTAAAGCAAAGAGGTTTGTTTAGTTCATAGTTTTGGAGATTGAAAGTCCAAGATTGGGTAGCATCATCTCTTTGACTTCCAGTGAGGGCCTCCCCTGGTTGCATTTCATCATGATGGATGGTATCATGGTGGGAATGTGTACTAGAGGGAAAGATCACATGGAGAGGCAGAAAACCAGAGAAAGATTCAGGTATGCTCCCCCCTGCCTTTTTTTTTTTTTTTTTAAACAATCCACTCTTTCAGAAATTAACAAACTGTGTGAGACCTTAATACCTTCCAAGGGGGGTTCTGGCAATGACTTAACCACCTTTCACTAGGCCCTACCCCTTTAAGGTTCCACCATCTTTTAACATTGCCATACTGAGAACCGAGCTTCCAACATGTGAACCTCTGGGGCACAAAACACATTTAGACCATATTGGTATATCAAATTGGTATAATTAGAGTCAACCAACAATGTTTTTCATGTTCTTGGTGATTGTGATATCATATAGGCATACTTTTTGAGGATAATAATTTGACCTTTTGCTCTATAAATAACAACAATCTATTTCCTTTAAGATAACAGATGTGTTTCCTTAAATTGAATTGTCAACCTTAATGATCAGACTGCTGCTCCTTTTATTTAATTGTATCAAAATGGATTTTCAAAGTATAAGACTTTTATATAGAAAGATATTAAAGAGGGTTGTTATTTAAGAAAGAAGCTTAAACCTTGTCCTATGTGACTTCAAGAAAGTCTGACTGATTTTAGGTTTTTCCTTGTCATTAGTATTTATTGTCTTTGAGAAAATGTGGTAAGGTGATTGACAAGGAACCTGAGAAGAGCCAATCATGAAGAATCTCACTCACTTTTACCAGTTAGCTTTCCCAAATTGTGCTTTGACTGTTAGTTTTTGTATTAAATAGTGTTATCTTCTAAATAAAAAAAATATATATATATAAGTAAATAGCAGAAAGATCAGTAGAGCAGAGGGAAGGGAATAGGGAAGGGAAAATGGAAGGGGTAGGGGAAGACCTGGGGACAAATTAGAACAAATTCTATTCCATGCTTTTATAATTATGTCAAAATGAAATTCCACTGTCACGTATAGCTAAAAAGTACCAATAATTCTTTTTTTTTTTTTTTTTAAGAAGTGGTGTGCTCATGGAGCTTGACTGGTAGACTTCTGGGAGTTTCAAGGAGTCTTTCAGGGGCTGTTTTACAGGGCACAGGGAAATGGGTAGGTGAGGGGAGGGGTTCAGCTTCCAGTTTAGGCCTTCTTCCTGGTGGCCCTCTGCAGTGTGAGCCCATGTGCTGTTCTGGGTTTCACATGATGGGTTTCCAAGTAAAATTTTATTTGAACAAAGGATTTCTTGACGGAGACCAATTTGTTACAACTGGGCTATGTGTTCCTGATTTTCTGACTCCCTTGCCCTGCTGAATTTGGTGTATGTCCTGGCAACCCCTAATTGTCTGTAGCTACTGTTGTACATTTACACTGAAAAAGCACAGTGAGACTTTGGTCTTATTTTATTTATAATTTTGGTGCTTGTGGTGTGTTATGGTTTGGATTTGAGGTATCCCCCAAAGCTCACAGGTGAGAGAATGCAGGAAGGTTTGGAGGAGACATGATAGGATTGAAGAGTCTTAACCCAATCAGTGAATTAATCCCTGAAGGGATTAACCGAAGTGGTAGGGTGTGGCTGGAGGTTGGAATTGGGGTGTGACTATTTGGTGTATCTTTGTATCTGGAAAGTGGAGTCTCTCTCTGTCTCTGCTTCCTGATGTTGTGAGCTGCTTCCCTCTGTCACACTCTTCTGCCATGATGCACTGCCTCACCTCGAGCCCTGAGGAGTGGAGCTGGCCTTCTATGGACTAAGGCCTCTGAAACCACGAGGCCTCAAATAAACTGTTCCTCCTCTGTAATTGTGCTGGTCAGATCATTTAGTCACAGCAGTGAAATAGCTGACTAAAACATGGTGGGAGAGAGCCAAGTGAGCAATTAGATAATCAGAGAAAGAAATATAGATTGGAAATTATCTGTATAGAGACTCAGCTCAAGTCGTTTTCTTCTGGAGGGTGTGAATAGAGAAAGGTGAAGACAGGTCAAAGATAAAATCCTGGGGAATGGCCTGCTGGGCCAAATACCCACCCTTATCCATACTCACATGAACCCAATGCACATTTTGGTCAATGAAGCTCCATTTTAATGGTTTAATTTTATATTTTTTCCCACATTCATCTGCATAGCTGTCCAAAGAGTTGGAGCATGAGTGTTTATGTGTATGGGTCAGGGTGGAGGGTAGCCAGGTGGGATCAGAGCAGAGGGCTAAGACGTTTCTCCTTTCTTTGAAAACCCTCTATCCTGCACACAGTCAGGGCCCCTTCTATGTGCATATTGAAATGCAGAACAAGAGGATCAACTGGAGGGGTTACCTTATGGATCTGCCATCCAGCCATCGTGGTACTCTTTAACATAAAAATGTTTTGTTAAGAAATATTGTGGTACAATAAATCAAAATGCATTCTCCTGTCATGCATAACTAAATAGAAAAAACAATAAAGAAATAAAATTTTTAAAAAAGAAATATTGTGGCTGGTCTGTGTGATACGTGCCTAAATCCCAGCCATTCAGGAGGCTGAGGCAGGAGGATCACAAGTTTGAGGCTAGGCTGGGCAATTTAGTGAGATCCTGTCTCTAAATACAAAAATAAAAAGGACCGAGGGTGTAACTTGGTGGTAGAGCACTTCTGGGTTCCATTGCTAGTATATGTTTCTTAACTTTCAAAATACAGACATCACCCCTGGGTTGTAGTTCTTCACTGAGGAACTAGAGTGGTGTCTGCTGGTTTCTGGGTGTGGCCCCACAAGGTCCCAGTGCTAAGTCCAGGTTCCACATAATCTGTGACTTATTGTCATTGACCCATTACCCACCCTCAATGCTAGTCAGCTGTCTGGCAAATTTAGTAATAAGGATCACTAGGCAAAAGTATATTAGCTGAATAAACACTAAAGGCTCATAAACACTCTTAGAAAAAGCTAAAGTACAGGTAAAGAATAAATAAATGATCATAAATATGATACTTGTTAAAAGTATTTTACTTATTAGAGTGTTCCAGTGATAAACGGATTGGTCATTATGTCAAAGATTAAGAGTTTTCCAGTGACAAACGGATTGGTCATTGTGTCAAAGATTAAGACTTATGTGTTTCTTACTTTCTTTTTACTTCTTTAGGTTGGCTTCTTTATCTTCTACATTTATATATATATATGTATACACACACACAATTATACATATATACAATATATATAATATTTACTGAACTGTATATTCTACTTTTATTAGAGATGAAGTTATCATTAAAATTTTAAATGAGGTTGAGACAGGAGAATTGCAAATTCAAGGCCAGCCTGGTCAACACAGCAAGACCCTGTCTCAAAAAAAAAAGGTGGTGATGGTGGTGGTGGTTTGGTGGCCTGAGATCTAGTTCAGTGGCAAAACAAAACAAAATAAAACAAAACAAAATGCTTGCCTGGCATATGCAAGGGTTAGATTCCCAGTAATGAAAACCAAATTCAAACAATGCTAAAGAGCTAATGCACTCAAGGCTAGCCTGGGCAATTGTATTTCAGAATCTTCTTGGTATATTCTGCTTTCTTCATAAATTCTTGCATGATAGAATAGCTAACTGACTATAAATGCAGGCTATATGATGATGAAGTTTAAATTTTGTTTTTTTTTTGTATTTCTTTTTAAAAATTTTAAAATTTGTTCTAATTAGTTGTACATGACAGTAGAATGAATTTATGCATTTTGATAAATCATACATAAATGGAGCATAATTTCTCATTTTTCTAATTGTACATATTGTAGGACTACATCAGTCATGCAGTCATACATGTACATGAGGTAATAATATCTGTTTCACTCTACTATCCTTCCTACCCCCATGCCCCTTCTCCTCCCTTCACTCCCCTCTACCTAATATAAAGTAGCTCTATTCTTCCCTATCTCCCTCCCCCCACTTATTGTAGATTAGCATCTGCATATCATAGAAAATATTCAGCCTTTGGTTTTTTGGATTTGGCTTATTTCCCTTAACATGATATTCTCTAATTCCATCCATTTACCAGCAAATGCCATAATTTCATTCTTCTTTAAAGCTGAGTAATATTCCATCATACACCACATTTTCTTTATCCATTCATCTGTTGAAGGGCACCTAGGTTGGTTCCATAATTTAGCTATCGTGAGTTGAGCTGCTATAAACATTGCTATGTATCCTGATTTTAAAACTGTAGTATGCTGATTTTAAATCCTTTGAGTATAAACCAAGGAGTGGACTAGTTGGGTCAGACGGTGGTTCCATTCCAAGTTTCAATTTAGTTTTTAATAGTTTCAGGCAGAAGCTGCAGAAGAAACATTTGTATTAAATGAAACAAATTGAATTACCTTTAAAATCTCTAATATAAATGCTGTGATTAAACAATGTTGAAATAACTCAGTGCGTTTTCCTCTTTACCAGGCAGACGTTTGCCATGTGTCACCACATGCTAGGTGCTGTGCCGGTGCAAACAGTAGGTGGGCCCCTTATTGGAGCTTTTCCCCTCCTGGAAAGGGCAGGTGTGTGCACAGAGAATCGCAGCACTGTGAGGAGTCCTGTAAGTGACCATGGAGGTCAGGGCCATGGAGGTCGGGCAAGGCCAGAAGCACTCGGGCTGCCTAGGTTGGTCCGGCTGTTAAAGAAGTGGAGAGATCCTGAGGCGAGCGTTCTAGGCAATAGGAGTAACAGGTACAGGTCCGCTGAGGTGGGGAAGTGCGCTGGGTCTGAAAGCACAGCAGGTTCTTCACAGTGGTGCACCGGGGCTGACCTGCAGGGGACACAGCTGGGTGCTAGGTGACACCAGAAGATAGGCAGGAGCTGCTTTTAGGATCTTGTGTATTACACTATGGACTTTCAATTTTGCTTTGGCAGCTTCTAATCAGCAAGAGTTGGGATGCAAAAGGTGAAAGGTGTTCAGAGGTGAAACGATTATATTATGAAAGCTGTAACCTAATCAGTAGATTAACCCATTCGATGGATTAATAATTTGAGTATTAATCAAATTAATGATGAGTAGTAACTGTAGGCAGGTGGGGAGTGGCTGGAAGAAGTAGGTCACTGAGGGTGTGCCCTTGGGATTGCATTTTGTCCCTGGCTCCTCTTGTTGCCATGAGTTGAGCAGCTTTCCTCCATCATACCCTTTCACCATGATGTTCTGCCTCATCCTGGGCCCAGAGGAATGGAGGTGGCCATCTATGGACTGAGTCCTCCTTGAAGTTGTTCTTGTCAGGTATTTTGGTCACAGCAATGGAAATTGACACACTTGGCCACTGCACCTTTCTTTTTATACTCTAATTGTCTAGCTATGTGATCGTCTTTTTCACTGGACCAACTGTAAGGGCAGGGACCATGTCTTATTCACAGTGTTACTGCCATTGTGCCATTTATAGTCTCTGTCTGCACTCTGAACAGTACCCTCTTGACTGGCACTTCAGCTGTCCCTCCTTAACTGATCCCAGCAGCCATGATGGTACCTGCTATGGTTTGTCCACTCTAAAATTCATGTCGAAACTAAATCTCCACTATGAGATATAAAAGAGGTGGGACCACATGGTACCTTTAGAAAAGGTGATTAGGGCTCTGCCTTCAGGAACAGATTAAGCCATTCATGCTATTAACGGAGTAATGGATGAATGAGTTATCTCAAGAGTGGGTCTGCTCTAAAAGCCAGTTTAGCTAGATCTTTTGCATATTCCCTGTCTCTCCCATGTGATGCTCTGTGTGGCCCCAGGACTCTGCCACTAAGAAGGCCATCACCAGATACAGCTCTTTGACTTTGGTTCAGAATTGTGAGCTAAAATAAATCTTTTCTTTATAACTTACCCAATCTGTAGTATTGTACTTTTAGTAACAGAAAACAGACAGTGCCTGCCATATGGTAAGTGCTCAATGTGTTTATTGAATAAATGAATAAATGATACATCATAAGTAGTCAGAGGAAGAGAATCTAAGACTGAGGAGGTCCACAGGACTCCTGTCATGGAGATGCAGGGAAGAACAGTTCTGATCATGAGAACGAGGTGAACTTGCCAAGTGCTACAGAAGGGTCAGTTAATGAAGGGTGGCAGAGGAACCACTGGAAATGAGGAGTCACTGGTGATAATGTCAAAAACATCTTGAGTGGTGCCTGAGGGAAGGAGGGAGGAGGCAAATTCCATTCCACTGAGGTGGAAGTGAGGACCAGGAATAAGGAAATGTTGTAGACAGGTCCTAAAGAGGCTGGGTTTGTGAAGAGAAGAAAGAAATTGGTGGCAGCAGAAAGGGTGAGACTGAGTGGAGGTTTCTTCTCTGCTCTTTCCTTCTCTTCCCTTCTTTCCCTTGTGTTCTTCCTCCTACTTTTCAGAAGAGAGACACTTGGGTAAACTTACAGGCTAAGGAAAACCCAGGGAAAAGTCTAGACTGAAGATGTAGAAAAGCGAAGAGGGGTACTACTGGAGAAATTAAATACGAAAGGACATATCTTTTTTCGAGGTTGGAATAAAAGGGATAAGAATGCAGGTGGATATGAATAAATTAGAGGGATAAACTGAAGGAAAAGGAATGGAGGAGAATTCCAAAGACCTCAGTGCTGTCTGTAAAATAGTAACTAGTATGTTTTTGAACACTTTCAAAGTTCTGACCATTGTTAAGATCACATAAAATTTTACATAAAAATTACATATGTAATTCCTTTTGACAATCCTATGAAGATGGAATTATCTGAAATTAAAGTCAAAGCAACTGAAACACAGAGAGCTTAGGCAGCTTGCCTGAGGTTATACAGCTATGAAGTGGCAGAACCAGGTCACAGAGTCACTGACCATCTTGCTGTGCTGCTGAAAATGACAAGTACGCAGAGTGCGTAGGACTTCAGATAACCATGTGCAGGCAACAGATACAGCGTACTGCTGCTGAGTCACACTCAGAGCTTATTTCTGTTGGGATTCGCAATCTGCCAGGTTAGGAGGCTTCCTCCAGCAAATCTTGCCTTACCAGTTGCAGGAATGGAAATTTTGGGGTGTTTGGATTGATGTGGAATTAGGGATTGATAGTGTGGGGTAGAGGTGTGTCTTAGCTTTGTGGCTGCCATGACTAAATGACCCAACCACCACAACTGTAGGAGGAAAAATTTATTTGAGGGCTCATGGTGTCAGAGGTCTTAGTCCATAGAAGGCCATGTCCATTCCTCAGGGCAAGAAGTGAGACTGAACATCATGGTGGGAGAAGGAAGCAGCTCACATCTCAATGATCAGGAGGCAGAGAGAGAGACTCTACTAAACAGATAGAAATATATACTCAAAGCCACGCCCCAATTCCCACCTCCTCCAGCCACACCTTATCTGCCTTCAGTTACCATTCAGTCAATCCCAGCAGGGATTAATTCACCGATTAGGTTAAGACTCTCAAAACCCAATCATTTCTCCTCTGAACTTTCTTACATTGTCTCACAGGTGAACTTTGGGGGGACACCTTACATCCAAACCACAACATGGTGCCAGTGAGGGAGCAATTGAAGTGATGACTGATGAGCTCTCACCTCCAAGGAGAAAAATAAGAGAGAAAGGTTTTAGGATTAGAGAAGATGGAGCAGCAAGGGCCTGGGTGCTCAAGGAGACTGAAAGTTAAAGGTGTAATAGGAGTTAAAGAATTGGAGACTTGTGGAGGATAGAAAGTCAGGCTTAGAGAGGGGTGCTTAATTTTCACAACAACCCTAGGTTTCAGAAGTGAGGACTGGCATGCATTGTGATAGGTTGATGGTGTGGTTTGGGGAGGCATGGCTGAAGTGGGTTGCAGGTCAACCTGATGGGCCATGAGATGGGTCTCTATTATGTCTGTCTTTGGAAGGTAGTGCTTGGTGGCCCTAAGAGCTGGTCTGAACTTTAGAAAAAGCCAACTCAAGTGTGTATGGGTCTGGGAAAAGATGTACAAGGTTAGCTGGTATCTGGCAGGCCATAAAAAAGGGCTTGATGATCTCAATAAAACATTGTTAAAGAACAGTTGAATAGCTTTGCCCTGTAATTTTTGAAAAGGAACTGGATGTGTGAACTGGTAAAACAAACAGATTTCACAGGTAACTGGATGCTTGAGTCAGATTATCATTATTATTCTGGGAGGAAAAGATGACGTGATCTAATGAAATGTCCTCCTCTTCCTTCCTTCCTTCCTCCCTGCTTTCTTTTCCCCTGATAATGTGCAACATAACATTCTTTAGGCAGAGAGAGAGGCAGCTGAAGACTATCAGGCCTCCAGATGTGGAGCTTTGTTATGACTTGAGGGGGTCGGGGTCATGGGAAGCTTGGGTGGAACTCAGTGTGGTGTCCTCTGCTTCTATAGTTAGCCATGTGATGGGAAACCAGCAAGTGTGCTGACCCGTACAGCTGTCCATGCCAGCATCCTCTCTCCTCTGCCTGTGGAGGATTCCAGGAAATTGGAATTGAACCCGACATAAGCTTAGAAAGCCACGTGTGGGAAGATACAGAGCTACGAAGGAGGGAGGGCCTGTGTGTACCAAGTCTGACACTTAAGTGGTATGAGTGGAAAATGCATCAGTTAGGATATTTGGGGATATCCAGAACAGAGACCTGACTTTGGACTGGCTTCCATAGTAAGGAAAGTATTTCCCTATGTAATAGAAAGTCCAGAAGCAGAATGACTGGGCTCTAGCTTTACTTCTCTGGGATCTCTTGGCTGAGTCCCTGCCATTCGTTGATTGGCTTCTCAACCTGATCCCACCCATAGTCCCAAGATGGCTCCAACAGTGTGAAGGGTCACTCTGAACTAAGATACATGGAGTGATGGGCAGAGGCCACTGCTTCATATTTCCTCAGCAGCGAGGAAGCCTTTCCTGGAAGCTCCCAGGAAGACAACTTTTCCTCAAATCATTGGTAAGAACTGGGCAACTGCTCTTTGCTTAAATCAGCCCATCACATCCAGGGGGACCAGGATTGCCATAATTCTTGATTAACGATTTTGAGTGGACCTGATGTTGAGAATCAACTACAAAGTCTATGATAGAGGAGACAAGAGGATATTATTGTGACATTCAAGCAGCCTTGTGAAGGGGAAAGAGCCTCAGATGGCAGTTTCAGCATTTGTGAGTAGCATGAACTTGGACAAATTCCTAGCTTCTGTGTCCCTCAGTTTTCTCTTCTGGGATAATTGCAGAAACTAAAAGTGCTTTATATAAACTAAGTAACTCTACAAATGTGAATTATTCATTTAACAACAAAAACAAGAATAGTAATAATAGCAACACCATTTCCACTTCCTGAGCACTTTGATGTTCTAGGCTGTTGGCTACAGGCTTACTTGCACGCTCTTCATTACTCACTCAGCATGTATAGAGCTGAGACCATACTTCAGAGTCTCTGCTACATGCTTTATTTCCTATCTCAGTGAAGCTCAGACCAGGATCACTAGGGCTAGGGTAGGGGCAGAGAACAGGTGTGAGCTTGGTTTCATCCAGGGGTTCTGTTTTCTTGCCTTATGTCACAGCACAGTGGCGTCTGGCCATGGGACCTCAGATAATTGCTCTTTTTTTCTGCTTCTGACTGTCTTATTCATCAGTTCAGGGCTCACTGCACAGGGGATTTACAAAACCTAATTGTGTATTTGCTTTTCAATCACTCAATGTTTGTCTTTCCATGGTTTCTTTATTTTCCTAAATACAAAATTTTTGCATTTTTCTGCTTTTGAAATAGAAGAGGAATTTACAAATGCTTATTAATTTTTTGCATATTTCTTGTCTCATTTGAACCTCATAAAAAAGTCAAACCTGAATTTTTATTGTATTGAGGCTTAGTGGCCATGGAACCTACCAATGAGGTATGAAGTTTGGAAGAGGGGACATAATTTTTTTGATGTTGCAAATTGTCTTGCTTTGAACATACATGCTTGTGACATGAACTTATTCCATATGTTGGTTCATATTTTTATGATAGTTTCCCTGAAGAAGAACACTTAGGTAAAAGGGTTTGAACTTCTTAAAACATAGATTGCCTGATTTGTCCATGGAAGCTTTTTGAATGGGCACACCTGTAATCCCAGCGGCTCAGGAAGCTGAGGCAGAGGATCTCGAGTTCAAAGCCAGCCTCAGCAACTTAGCAAGGTCCTAAGCAACTCAGAGAGACCCTGTCTCTAAACAAAATACAAAAAAAGGGCTAGGGATGTGGCTCAGTGGATAAGCATCCCTGGCTTCAATCCCCAGTACCCAAAACAAAACAAAACAAACGAAAACCCCTCAAACCCCCACACTTATAGTGTTAGTTTGGGAATATGCATTTTGTTTTTCTATGATGTTTTATATGACTGAGATCATAAAATATTCCCAGAAAATTTGAATTATTTTCATATTATATAACCTACTTTTCCCCAGAGCTCCCTTGAAAGTATAATAAAAATTGTTTTTCTACGGCTTAGTCTGTACTAGATTTTGAAGGGACCCAGCCCATATCAACTCCTCCCCCTTAGTCCATCAAGTCTTGGGAAGAAGCTAAACTTGTACATCTTAATTTGTCCTCCCTTTGTGTGAGTCACTTCTTATGAGGCTTCTGATCCTGTGTGCACATAGACTCCCTGGGGGCCTATCTCTGACACATCTGCTTTCCATTCACAGTTCTGGCCCTCGCACCAGGACCCCTGCTACACACTTAAACAATTCGTGAGTAAATTGGTAGGAAACATGACATGGGAGATACTGGGGTTTCGCTGACACAGTATGAGTATGAGCTATTTGTTCTAGCGTTGTGGTGGAGATGAAAAGACTTTTTTTTCATTCGTGTGACTTGATGGCCCAGGTAATTCTTTCAACAATTCCTAAAATACCAATTCTTTCTATACTCACCCCAACAAGATATATTGATGATGAAGTTATTGGCAATAGAAAATCAGAGGAATGAACTGCCCTTATTCTTAAATAGATTTTTTAAAATGACTTTTGTGACCTTAGTGTATGCAGAGTAACACCTATTAACATTTTAATCAACTTATATACTAGGTATGATAATAGGGAAAAGGAAAGGAATAGAACCACACCTGTCAGGGAGGGGCCCAGCCACAGGGACCACAAAGCAAGGCCAGCGCTGTGGGCGAGGTGGAGAAGTGCTGTGGCAGCACCTGTATCATGTGAGGGACGGCCCCAAAGCAGCCCTGTGATATATAGGTCAAAACTAGAGACCAGGAGGTCCTCATGCAGGATCACACAGCAAGTCAATGGGAAAGCCTGGATTTCAACCTTAATCTTCCTCAGTGGAAATTGCATATTCTTAATTTGCTTTTCTTGATTTCTTTTTCCAGTTTTGAATTTTAAAAATTATCTCTAAGAAATACCAGGCTTTAGAGAAGGAAATACAGGGTATTCTGCTTTCCCAACTTTAACTGAGAGCAGTTTGGTGGGTATGCCTCCAGAATTGCCTCTGCCTGTTCAAACCACCTAAGGAAGCCAGCTGTGCTGGCGTGCAACCAGGCAGAACAGCTGCTGGGGGTTGGGGGAGCAATGCCTCTTCCTCTGCGGCACCTACCTGGGTGAGACTTGTGGCATGCCAGCTCTGGGGACCAGGGAACTCCAAAGGTTAATAGGAGCAACGAGGAGCCAGTGTGGCCTGACAGCCCACCCTTCTGGCAAAGGAGAGCTATTTGTACCCTTTGGCTTTCTGCCTGCACTGCTTTGACTTCCCAAGCAGTGAACAGGGCCCCTCAGCAGTGGAGAGGTTGTGGGGAGGCCCAGGGGCTGCCTCACCGTCATCTCTGTTTTATTTTTTTTTAATGCCTGCCCTTGTTGGTGCCCAGCTACTTTGCACGAGAGGAGTGAAGATAGCCTAATTCTGCAGGTAACTTGTCTGAGTGACTTTGGGCAGGTTGCTTTAGGGTTAGAAGTCTAGACTTAGTTTTCTGTCTAAGGTGCACTTTTTCTTCTTTCTTATTTTAATGTTTCTGAAGTAAGATGTGATTGGCATTAGGTATGTGCCAATAGAGTAGTGTTTCTTAATTTTTCTTAAAAAGTTGTTAAGTCTGAACAGTCACTTACAATTGAGGTTATTTTAGGACTGTGGGAATATGACAGTTGGTCCACTGAGGAGTCGTTTGAACAATGTCCTGACAACCTGCTTTGTGTACCGTGCAGTATAAACACAAAAGACCAGAAAGCTGCCCGCTGGGAGTCACTTCTCGGAGGTGCCCAGACTGGAACTTCTTGACTTAAAAATTAATGACAGTCTTCTATTCAAGGAGGTTGGTATTTTGGGTTGTAAGAATGTACATTTCTCCACCCTGTACAACTCAGCCATTTTCATTCTGAATTAAACAAGCAAACACGGCTTCTAAGCATCTGAATTTTTCTTGGATCACTTTCTTACCATGGATTTATTGGATTCCTGGCCTTGGCTGGAAGTATCAGGATGGTCACAAAACTCTTGTTAACTTAATCAGAATATTAATCTAAAAAGAGGTGTTATAATTCAAATCGCAAACTAGGATGCCATTGACTGCTTACAATATGCCAGGCATATTAAAAAACAATTACTCAGACACTGCATTCTGTTCTGCTCCTGATGGAGTTCAGTGTAGGCAGAGCAAAAAGCTAAAATTTCACTTTTCAGCTAATTCAATTAATTTGCCCTAATAACAAGAGAACTCAATTAGATCCAAACAGCGTGCCCTTTACCTGGCAGGAAACTAGGTGAAAATAGGGTGTGAATCAAATAACCCATGGAAACAAGATCAGAGTGAATATTTACATTTTGCAAAATATCTCAGTTATGTGAGTATCCAAGTGCAAGTTAATGGTCTGTGACGGCACTGAAAGCAGGACGTCCTTGGGGGCTCAAGTGTGAAGTAGCTGAGCTATTGAATGATGGTGGAGACGGCTGGCTGGACTGTAGCCACATGGGGAAGATTGACCCATTCTCTTACCTTTCAGCAGATACTTTCATTCTTCCTTGGTGCCAGGAGTTCATCAGTGATCAAAATCAGGTAAAATCCCTGGCCTCCTGGAGTTTATAATCTATTCTGCTGCTGCCTTAGAAAACAAGCACACTAGAATTATCCCTATTATATTAGAATAATTATATTAAAAGTATCTCCAGGTAAAATAAATTAATCAGACACACTGGTGTGTTCCTGACCTGTGAATAAATTGTATAGATTTCAGTTTTGTTGGTGTTTAGACGTTTTTCACTTAGAGAATATTTCTGGATGACGAATAACCATAATTATGAAATATTATTGGCAGTTCAAGGCAGCACCTGGTTTATTCTAGTTTTGCTATTCAATTGAAAACAAAACTTCATTGTGAAAAATCCCATTGTGGTCTGATTGTGGTGACTTAGTGTGGTCAGCTCAGGATGGCCTAGTGCAGTTTAGAGGGCTGCAGGCAGTGGATTGCTGGTTGGGGCCGGGTGGGGGCTGGCAAGCATGTCCCAGCCCCCTACTCCCCATGAGGCTTCGCTCAGGAAGTGCTCTTCAGGCCTGGTTTTCCAGTGAGCAGCTCCAGAGGGGCTTTGTGCAATGTGACTCTGATGAGATCACTACAATAACAAGCCTGAGAGCCTGGGCCTTGGAAACCATATGCCTTTTCTTTGCGCTTCTTGTGGGAAAACAGGGATAAGAACCATTGGCGGCTGCACTTATCTTCCGTTTCAACAAATGGAACATTTTTTACATCTGCAAAGGGAAGCAATATTGGTAACTGCTGTGAGAGAAAGAGCAGGTGGCTGGCAGGGACTGGAGCTTTCTGGACTGACCATTCAGTTTCTGTTCCCTGGGTGATTTTTTTTTTTTTTTTTAAAGCAAATTAGAGGACATTCAGGAGATGAATGCTTGTGGCATGGGTTTGTGTTTCAGGATCTTCTTTAAATGTGTACCTGGAGCTCAGTAATTTTGGCAAATCAACATCCCTGATTTGGGGGACTTCACTGGAGAGACTGGAGAGTGCTGATAATCCTAAGTGGTCTTGGGGAAATTTCTCTCCATTGACCAAGTGCACAATGGAAGAAAGGCACGTGAGCACCCATTGAGAAGGCACCACCTCTTAAAGCATCATCTTCCAGTCACAGTGAAGACCCAGCTTCAGCACATGAACCATTTAGGGGACAAACCATGTTAAAACCATAGCATCTGGACACCAGCTTTCTCTCCTGGGCTCTGGTCCGATTTATCCAATAGAGTCTGGACTCTCTGCTTAGAGGTGTTTCATGGGGATATCACACTTAACCAGGACTGAGTCCGTCTTTGCCTATTTCTGGTTATTAATAATACAATGCTACACACTGGGTAAATTATAAAGGGAGGACGAATATTTTGGCTCATGGGTCTGGTCCAAGGTCAAAGGGATGCATCTTGTGGTGGCCTTGCAGGCGCAGTCCTGAGGTAGTGCAGAGCATCTAATAGCAAGAGACAGGGATTGCACATGCGTGTTCTGCTCTCTCTCTCTCATAAAGCCACCAGGGTTCAATCATGGGGGTTGCACCCTGATGACTTGCGTAATCCTAATTATCCGCCAAAGGAGCCACCTCACTATAGTCAGATTAGGTTTCCACCCCCTTAATACCTCACAATGGCCATTACATTTTAACATGATTTTCAGAGGGGGCAAATCATATTCCAGCCAATTTGGCTCTGCATTTCCCAAATACACTTTTCCTCTGCTGGTCAACCAACAAAAGACAGGGCATCTCTGGAGATTCTCTTTAGAACTCCCCACTGACCACATACCCTGCACTGAATGTTTCTGTGCTGCTCTTCAGAGCTGGCGGCTGCTGTGCACTGGTCTGGCCAGCCTGTTGTTCAGCAGGCCTGGCCCTCAGTGCCCATGCCACCTTCAACCTTTTGTTCATTACTTTCAATATTACCCACTGAGTCATTAGGTTAGGAACACATCTGACTTCTCCTCCTCCACAGTAAGTTTCAAAGTACACCAGCATTTTATGAATATTTAATATTCAGTATTAATCATTATGTGTGTTGTTAATTATTAATACATTCCAAATACTAGTGGTTAATAAATATTTTTAGTGGTGGGGAAATATGACATTTTCTGATTTCAGTCAGATTTTCAGAACATTTGTGAATGACTGTAGTGAATCCAAAGGAAGGACCATCAAGAATGTAGTGTGAACCAGGTATGGTGGCGCATGCCTGTAATCCTAGCGGCTCCGGAGGCTGAGGCAGGAGGATCGAGAGTTCAAAGCCAGCCTCAGCACGGGCAAGGTGCTAAGCAACTCAGTGAGACCCTATCTCTCAATAAAATACAAACTAGGGCTGGGGATGTGGCTCAGTGGCTGAGTGCCCCTGAGTTCAATCCCCGGTTCCAAAAAAAAAAAAAAAAAAAATGTAGTGTGACCTGATATATCACATGATTAAATTTGGGTGAGAGAGAAGTCGGAGGCAACCTAATTGTTCAACAATAGGGGGGTGGTAAAATCAATTATGGTATACTCATACAATCAGATACTATGCAACCATTAAAATCAGCACACTACAGTAACACAGTCACATCAATGTTCATAGCTGCTCAATTCACAATAGCTAGATTGTGGAACCAACCTAGATGCCCTTCAACAGATGAATGGATAAAGGAGCTATGGTATAAAAAGTGCTATACAAATTCAATGCAATTCCAATTAAAATCCCAATGACGGACCTCGTAGAAATAGAGCAAGCAATCATGAAATTCATTTGGAGGAATAAGAGACCCAGAATAGCTAAAGCAATTCTTAGCAAGAAGAGCGAAGCAGGGGGCATCACAAGACCAGACCTTCAACTATATTACAGAGCAATAGTAACAGAAACAGCATGGTATTGGCACCAAAATAGACAGGTTGATCAATGGTACAGAATAGAGGACACAGAGACAAACCCACATAAAAACAGGTATCTCATACTTGACAAAGAAGCCAAAAACATACAATGGAGAAAAGATAGACTCTTCAACAAATGGTGCTGGGAAAACTGGAAATCCATATGCAGCAAAATGAAACTAAACCCATATCTCTCACCCTGTACAAAACTCAACTCAAAACGGATCAAGGACCTAGGAATTAGACCAGAGACCCTGCACCTAATAGAAAAGAAAATAGGTCCAAATTTTCATCATGTTGGCCTAGGACCAGATTTCCTTAACATGACTCCTAAAGCGCAAGAAATAAAAGCAGGAATCAATGATTGGGATAGAATCAAACTAAAAAGCTTTTTCTCAGCAAAAGAAATAATCAGGAATGTGAAGAGAGAGCCTTCAGAGTGGGAGAAAATCTTTGCCACACACACTTCAGATAGAGGACTAATCTCCAGAATCTACAAAGTATTCAAAAATCTTTACACCAAGAACACTAATAAGCCAATCAATAAATGGGCCAAAGAAATGAACAGGCACTTTACAGAGGAAGATCTTCAAGCAATCAAGAGATTTATGAAAAAATGTTCAACATCCCTAGTTATAAAAGAAATGCAAATCAAAACTACCTTAAGATTTCATCTTACCCCAATTAGAATGTCTTTTATTAAGAACACAGGCAACAACAGGTGTTGGCAAGGATGTGGGGAAAAGGGTACACTCATACATTGCTGGTGGGATTGCAAGTTGGTGTAGCCACTCTGTAAAGCAGTGTGGAGATTCCTTAGAAAACTTGGAATGGATCCACCATTTGACCCTGCTATTCCACTCCTTGGCCTATACCCAAAGGACTTAAAATCAGATTGCCTCAGTGATGCAGCCACATCAATGTTCATAGCTGCCCAATTCACAATAGTTAGATTGTGGAACCAACCTAGATGCCCTTCAATAGATGAATGGATAAAGAAACTGTGGTATATATATACAATGGAATATTACTCAGCCATAAAGAAGAATAAAATTATGGCATTTGTAGGAAAATGGATGATGTTGGAGACTGTTATGCTAAGTGAGATTAGCCAATCCCCCAAATCCAAAGGCCGAATGGTCTCTCTGATAAGTGAATGATGATGCACAATGTGGGGTGGAAGGGTGGCAAGAATGGAAGAAGGATAGATAGCACAGAGGGAAGGGAGGGGTGGGGTCTGGGTGGGGGGGTAATAATAACAGAATGGGTGACAGACATCATTGCCCTGTGTACATGTATGAATGCACAGATGGTGTGACTCTACTTTTTTGTACAACCAGAGAAATAATAGCTGTACTCCATTTGTGTTCAATGAATAAAAATTAAATTAAAAAAAAAAGAAGCTATGGTATATATATATATATACAATGGAATACTACTCAGCCATAAAGAAGAATAATATTATGGCATTTTCAGACAAATGGATGGAATTGGAGATTATCATGCTAAGTGAAACAAGCCAATCCCAAAAAAAACAAAGGCCGAATGTTTTCCCTGATAAGTGGATGATAATATAAAATCTGGTTGGGGGGATGGGGGGTGAGAGAAGAATGGAGGAACTTTAGATTATGTAGAGGGAAATGAGAGGGGGAGGGGGCGGGAGTATGAAAAATGGTGTAATGAGAAAGACATCATTACCTTATGTACATGTATGATTAACAATAATGATATGAATGTACATCATGCACAACCATAGAAGTGAAAATTCATGGCCCATATGTGTATAATGAAATAAAATGAAATCTGTAAAATATAAATTAAAAAAATGATCAGACAGAGTAAAACCATTAATGGAAATACTTCCAGTATTAATGGAACTACTTCCTTATCATGTTAAGTAAGAGCAAATTATAGATAGCATCATCACAGTTTTAAAATTATAGTAAAATGCAGATAGCAAAAGTTCCCATTTTAACCTTTTTTTTTTTGGTACTAGGGATTGGACCCAGGGGCACTCCACCACTGAGCCACATCCCCAGCCCTATTTTGTATTTTATTTAGAGACAGGGTCTCACTGAGTTGCTTAGGGCCTCGCTAAGTTGCTGAGGCTGGCTTTGAACTTACGATCCTCCTGCCTCAGCCTCCCAAGCTGCTGGGATTACAAGTGTGCGCCCCCATGCCCAGCTCATTTTAACCTTTTTTTGTTTGTTTCTTTATTTGTTTTGGTACTGGGGATTGAACCCAGGGGCACTTAACCACTGTCCTTTTTTGTATTTTATTTTTTAATTTTTAAATTTAAAAAAATTTTTTTTGCAGTGCTGGGGATTAAACCCAGGGCCTTGTGCATTCGACGTAAGCACTCTACCAACCGAGCTATATCCCCAACCCTGTACCTTATTTCGACACAGGGTCTCACTGAGTTGCTTAGGGCCTCATAAGCAACTCAAACTCGGGATCCTCCTGCCTCAGCCTCCTGAGCTACATGTGCTATCACACTGGCCCATTTTAACCATTTTTTAAGTGTGTAATTCTGTGTCATTAAGTACTGAATAAGAAAAACAAAGCGTAGTCTACCCTCATATTTCACTTCCAATGCCAGATGTGTGGAGTTCTCTCTATACACTGAACAGTTCTCCAATTCTCTGTGTACACTGACTGGGTGTCCTACAGTGTAACCCAGTTCTGACGCTACCTGGAGATATCTGCAGGTCAAGGATGCGGTCCACAGGCTTCCCCACTTCAGAGGCTCATGGCAAGTCTGTGGTGTCACTTACACTTTGACCTGATTGGCTATAAATCAGAGGTTCCCCGTCTCACCTGAGAGTTCATTCCTATGCTAGAAAAGCCTACAAAACTCAGGAAAAGTTTCCTTATTATGTTTATATTATGTTATATGTTTATATTATGTATTATGTCCAATTTACTGCAAAGGATATATTAAAGGATACAAATGAGCAGGCTATGAAGCCATACATAGAGTGAGGTTGGAAGGACCCGGATCCCAAGTGCAGGAGCTTTTCTCCCCTGGAGTTTTGGGGTTGCAGCACCCTCCTGGCCTGTGGATGGATTCTTGCACCACCAACCTGGAAGCTCTCTGAACCCTACGTTTTTAAATTTTTATGGAGGCACAATTACTTAGGTATGATTGATTAATTCATTTGCCATTGGGATTAAATCAATCTTTAGGGCCTCTCCCTCCTCCTGAGGTCTGGGGAGGGGTCATGCCTCAAGTTCCAACCCTCTAAAACCCTCCTGGCAACCAGCACCCACTCTAAGGGTCTCCAGGAGCCCCAACCATCAGTCATCTCATTAGCATGCAAAAAGATACAGGTCGCTTTCAAGATCTTGGATTTTCTTAAAATTCCAAGGGTTTTAGAAGCAGTGTGCTCCAAAGAAGGGCAGAGATGATATATATTTTTCTTGATATGTCACAAGTACATTCACATTGCTGTGTATCAGCATCCATCTCTAGGTCCTTGTCTTTCCAGACTGAAACTTGGTACCCACCAAACTCTTAACTTCACTTTCTTTTTTCCCCCAGCTCTGGTAACCACCATTTCACTCTCTGCGTCTGTGGATTTGACTATTCTAGATACTCCACATAACTGGAATCATGCAATGGTTGTCTTTTTGTAGATAGCCTGCTTTCATTTAGCATAATGTTGTCATAAAGCTCACTTATTTGTAGCATGTTTCAGACTTTGTTCCTTTCTAAGGCTGCATAAGATTCCACTTTGTGTACGTAACACATTTTGTTCATCCATCAACGCACATCTGTTTTCTTCCAACTTTTTGGCTATTGTAAATACTGCTGCTGTGAACATAGGTGTACAAATAACTACTTTTGATTATTTTGGATGTAGACTTGAAAGTGGAATTGCTGGGTCATATGGTGATTCTATTCTTTCATATTTTGCGTAACGTCCATACTGTTTTCCACAGAGGCTGCACCATTTTACAATCTCATCAGCAATGAAGAAAGTTTCCCATTTCTCCACATCCTTGCCAACGCCTATTTTATTTTTATAGTAGCCATTGTAATGCATGTGAGGTCACATTTTTGTTTTCAAAAGTTGTAATTTAGCCGGGTGTGGTGAAACATGCCCGTAATCCCAGTGGCTTGGGAGGCTGAGGCAGGAGGATTGAGAGTTCAAAGCCAGCCTCAGCAAGGGCAAGGCACTAAGCAACTCAGTGAGACCCTGTCTCTCAATAAAATACAAAAAAGGGCTGGGGATGTGGCTCAGTGACTGAGTGCCCCTGAGTTCAATCCCCGGTTCCAAAAAATAAAAATAAAAAAGGTGTAATTTAATGCTAAAGGCCCTGGGTTGCATTTCCCAGTACTGCAAAAGAAAAAAAGATAAGATAAAAAAAAGATATATATATATATATATATATGTCTTCAAAGTATTTCTTCCAAATAAAAACAGTCCTTGTTTGGTCCACAGGATGCAGGTGGTTTTAATTGTCTTTTGCTCTATTTTCTCCTTTTTCTGCAGTTAAGATATATTGCATGCATAATGAAAAGTGTTTTAGACTCAGAATCAAGCTGCATCACCTCTGAGGTGATGGCAACTCCCACGGCTCTGGCAGGTCACACATCCTCATACTTCTTGATTTGGGACTTATCTCTCTCCATCGCCTTTTGCATGTTGAGGCCAGCCATGGATACACCAGCCCTGAGGCCAGGTGCCACATGTTCCTGTGCCCAATGAGGCAGAAAGAGTTCCTTGGCAGTAGTTTAGACTTTGGAGACGTAATAGGCAGGCCCCAGCATGTGTCTTTCATGCTCATCTTCCTCCCCACATCTATTTTTAGTGCAAAGAAATCTCCTTTGGGTTTGTTCATTCACCAAGGTTTTGGCTGGTCCCCTCAATTAATTTCAACTGGAAGGACAGGGCGCTGCCTTCCTATTCTGTGAAACTGCATATTTTATGATTTCTCAAAGAGTTTAAGGCTCCTAGCAAGTGTTTATCTCAGCTTACAAAGCAGTCACGATTTCCCACGTACCAATTTGAAAAAAAGTGGGAGAAATCTTTTCATGGAGTTCATTACTACTTTTGTGAAAATCTATTTTATAATAATATAAATTTTTCTTTTCTTTTTTTCAGTTACTGTATTTGATTATGTGCAGGTTCTGCGGGGGATGGTTAAAAAGTATTTTCATTTTTTAAGTGTTAGAGAGTTTGATGAACCAGGGGACAGATGATAAGGAAAGTCACATTACTTAAGGGCTTTTCCCTCCCCCCCTCCCCTTCCCTCCTCTGCCCTCCTCTCCCTCCCTCCTTCCCTCCCTTCCTTCCTTCCTTCCTTCCTTCCTTCCTTCCTTCCTTCCTTCCTTCCTCTTTCTTTTTAAACAACTACTTGCACAAGATCAACTGCTCCAATCAATTACCAGTGACTTCTTGTGGGGACATTCTTTTGTTCTTGGTTTTGCTTTGACATGATGATCCTGGCTGCCTACTTTGAAGGCCAAGGATTTGAAGCAGAAGAAAAGAGACTGTTGGAGCTGCCTGCACTTGAGCTGTTATGACCATGCTGGGCTTGTGCACACACAGAACAGAGTTGGGAGGGGAGGTAACTCAATTGGGGACCCTTCGTGATGGAAGGAGTTGAAGCTGAGAATAAATTGTGCATGGGGAGATAGAAGAGTAACTCCATCTCCTCATCTCTTTACATCTGAATAAGCTCACAGTTTCTTTCCCACGACATTTCTTGTGCTCAGATTTCTCCCAGACTTCTCAAAGGAGAAACGGTTGAGTCCTTTGGGTTTGGCTCATGTCACCTTCCTCATTAGCTTCCAGCCTCTGGCACAGCGGCTCATCCTCCTCCATATCCTCTTCTTAGGCTCCTGGTCCCTTTCCCTAACAGTAGCCCCAGCTAATACAAGCCCTGGTGGCCCAAATCTGGAGGGGTACAGTTGCAGACTCCACCTACAGCCTCTTTCTTCCCAGTCTCTTCTTAATCTCATTGTGAACTTGTCCTCCCCAATTACAGTGGTTCCTGAATTTGTGACCATGTTTTTTCAGTTTACGGTGGTGTGATAGCCATATGCATTCAGAAGAAGTTGTAGTCTGAGTTTTGAATTTTGGTGTTTTCCTGGGCTAGCAACGTAGGTTAGATACTCTTGTGATGCTGGGCTGCAGCAGCAAGGCACAGGTCCGAGTTGGTTACATGATCACCAGAGGGACCCACTCACGTTATCCAGTGTATCGTGTTGCCCGTGTTTGGGGATATTGTGTTTTGTGGTTTTGCATCCCATCATGTTTGCAAAATGCCCCAAGTGTGAGTGCACATACGCACTTTATTATTTTGAGCACTTTGTGTTAGATGACTTTTGCCTGACTCTAAGCTAATATAAGTTTTCTGAGCACATTCAAGCTAGGCTGGGTTAAGCAGCTATAATGTTTATTAGGTTAGGTGTATTATAAATGCATTTGTGTGTGTGTGTGTGTGTGTGTGTGTGTGTGACTCTCCAGTGTGGCACTCCCCAGTGAACCCACAGGTGCTTTACCACTGAGTTACATCCTCAGCCCTTTAAAATTACTATTTTGTTTTTAACTGAGGCTGGTCTGGAACTGTGATCCTCCTATCTCAATCTCCTGAGTTGCTGGGATTATAGGTATGTGCCACTATGCCTGGAAAAATGCAATTTTGACTAATGATCTTTTTTCCTCCCTCCCTCCCTCCCTTCCTTCCTTCCTTTTCTTCATTTCCTTCCTTCCTTTCTTGTTCTTCTTGTTTTGTTGTGCTGGGGATAGAACCTGTTGTCTTGTGCTTGCTAGGTGGGTGCTCTACCCCAACTCTGCAATTTACACTTTGGATTTTTTGTTGAGCTTAATCTACATATATGTTAATGCATGGAAAGTAGAGAAGCATCTATATTGTGAACATGCACACCTGTTGTTACCCATCTGGCTTAGGGTCTTTTTCAGGATGCCTGTGATGCATCCGTCCATGTCCTTTAATTTAGCTATATCTAGAAACCTCCCATGTTCCATCCTGACTGGACTTTCCCTTTTCTCTTTACCCCCACTGTGTGAAATCATGTTGGCTCCCGTACTGCCACATGCTCTGTGTCCCTGCAGTGAAGGCAAAGAGCCATTCAGAGAGAGAGAGCTTTGGCAAATGAATGGGATTTTGTAGGGACCTTTTATAATTCTGAATGGGATTGGAATAGCAACTATGGATTAAATGGCATTACACTAATTGTGAGTTTTCTTTTTTATCCAAAGTGAGTTGCCTCCTAATTTATCCATTTCCACCATACCCCTGCCAAATAAAACATGGCTACCTTTAAACAGTGATATTAATCAAGGGCCTCCCACTTTAGTACTGCGTATTTAATGTAAAAGGAAAATAAGGTAAAAAAGAAATGGTAGAATTTCTTGTTACATGAGAAATCTATCTTTCTGATATACTTGCATTTAATAAGGTTTGTAATATGCAAAGAGAATGTCACTTTATTTTCTTTAATGTCCATGATTTTTCATGATGTGGAACTGCTTTTCAGAACATTTACAAGAGAGAGATGAACTGGGTGCCTGTCTGTTTTGACAAGGTGCCTGTCACTGATCAGGAACCATCTGATCCTGATCGCAGACTAGTTTTGATAGTGAACAGAGCACACATTTCCTGCAAGCTTTGATGACCATTGTTGCTCATCTTTTCAATCTTTGATGAAGGGATAGAAAAAACAGACTGCTAGCTTCTTTGGACAGATGGAGGCCTAGTTGATATGAAGTCAGGAAATTCCTGATCCTCTGCCAAGTTAATATTTATAAGAATCCTGTGGCCTTCGTCTGTGCAGTCAAGATGATTTGGCAGCTGGAAACTTACATGCACACCCCTTATGGAAGGGCACCCATGCAGGCAAGATGACTGTTTATTTGCTTCTCTAATCCTAAGGGATCAAGGCACTTGACACATTTTTGATAGCTGTCCAGCGTGTCCCTCTAAACTGCTGCAAACTTCTAGGCAAGTTTCTGAGTTCTGCTCGGGAGCATTACCTATTAGCTGGTGAGTGCAGGCAGAAATTTATTCTCAGTTATACCAATATTTCTCTGGGCCTCACCTTTGCCTGAATTTCAGCATCAAGGGATCACTGTGGTATATATCACCCTACATTGGCCTGAGACAAGGAATTTAGGCTGTTGTGAACCTGGGATCTGTAAGCAGCCACCTTCTAGCTAAATTAAAATCAACACTAACTGGGTTCGGTGGCACAGGCTATAATGCCAGCTACTCTGGAGGC
This sequence comes from Glaucomys volans, assembly GCA_020662805.1. Lineage (NCBI taxonomy): Eukaryota > Metazoa > Chordata > Mammalia > Rodentia > Sciuridae > Glaucomys > Glaucomys volans. The sequence goes on along the minus strand of JAJEJO010005279.1, from coordinate 86,299 downwards.
TGAGGCAGAAGTACCACATGTTCAAAGCCAGTCTGGGCTACATAGCAAGTCCCTGTCTCAAGATAAAAAGAAAAAATCAAAAGGGCTGGGAATGTAGGTCAGTGATAGAGCATTTGCCTAGCATGGGTGAGGCCCCAAGTTCTGTCCCTAGCACTGTAAAACAAACAACCCAATGAAGATCCAACTGTCTTCAATTCATTTTCAGTTTTAATAAACATTTATAGAGGCACTTTTATATGTTAGGCATGTTCTAGGTGCTGGAAATCCCACAGCAAATAAGATAGGCAGAAGTCCCTCCCGCATGGAGTTTACACATCCAGAGTGAAGACAAACAGTGAACAAATTGATGAAGTAAATAGTGACAAATGCATTCTGAAGAAAATAAAAAATCATCTACTTTAATAGAGAGTTATTAGGGGATGGGGGGACAGAGTCATCATAAAAATATTATGGGCTGGGAATATGGCTCAGTCGGTAGAGTGCTTGCCTCACAAGCACAAGGCCCTGGGTTCAATCGTCAGCACTGCAAAAAAAAATAAAAATAAAAAAAAATAAAAAGTATTATGTTGGGGAAAGTATACCTTAGGACAGACATGTGAGGTGAGACCTGAATGACTTGAAAGAGCAAGCTTGGTGAAGACAGGGTAAATGTGTTCCAAGCAGGTAAAAGTAAGTGCAAAGGTCCTGAGACAGAAGCAAGTTTAGCTCTTTCTGAGATCAGAAAGGTCTGGTAAGCTTGTCTATTAAGAACAAGGGTAACTGTGGTAGCAGGTGATATTTGAAGATGTGAAGGGGGTTAAATCCTTCATGGCATTAGAGGCCATACTGAAGTCAGATGTTCTCAGGTCAAAGTGGAAACAATTAGAGAGTTTTAAGCCGTGGAGTGATGTGGTCTGAGGAACACCGCTGCCTTCTATCCAACTTCACATTTGTAGTGCAATCTAAAAAGCCCTCCAAAAAGTGCCACCATACCTGCTGTAAGAATATTATTGAAGGTGTTAGTCTACCTCACGAAGGTCTTCAATGAAGCGTTGAGGAAGTAATGCAGTGGTTAAGAGTTACTCTGCCTGAATTCCAGTGTCAAATGGAATTTGTAGGGATCCTGACCCAGCCCTCCAGGCAGGGTTTAAACATCTGTGTGACCTTGAGTGAGCCAGTGACTTCTGGCCTTTGTTTCCCAACTAAAAAATAATACGTGTTTGGATTACTAATGTTGGGGACCTTTGGGTTTTTCCAAGGGATGCCCTGAGCAAACATTCTCATACATGATCTCCGGTTTATTGCGAGGTGTGTTTCTGTTGCCATAGACTTAGGAGAGGTCATGTGGAATGCCTGTCTTTAACTATTTCATATACTAAGCAGTTCTCCAAGATAATTATATCAAGTTTCACTTTTGCCAATAGTGTATGAGAGTTTCCTGTTCCACTTTCTTGCCAACACTTTGAATTGCCAATCTTTAATTTTTGAAATCAATCTGATGTGTGTTTAGTGATCTTTCATTGTGAGTGTATGTATTTAATTAATAGACTGTTTCTTAGAATAGTTTTAAGTTTACAGAAAAATCAAACAGAAAATGCAGTGTCTGCACATACTCTCTCTCTTGCCCCTCACTGTTTTCCCAGCATCTTGCATTGGTGTGATACATTGGTTACAATTGATGAACTAAAAATGATATATTATTATTAACTAAAGCCCATGGTTTACATGGGGATGCATACTTCTGGTGCTTTTTGTATGTATTTCTCTGATTACAAATGAAGTTGAGCATCTTTTCATATATTAATTAGAAATATATTCCATTTTGCATGGTCCAAGTCCTTTCTCTAAGGAGTTGTTTTCTAATGGGTTGTCTGTTTTCATAATGATTATTCTTGATAGGAACCCTTTGTTGGTAGTGTATGTTGCAAATATATTCTTCCTTTCTTGGTCTTATCTTTTTATTATTTTCATAATGTCTTTTGATGGACACAAGTTATCAATTTTAATGTAGTCAAATGTAACAGTGTCTCCTTTATAGATGGAGCTTTTTGAGCCCCATTTTAGCCTCAATTCTTTCCCTGCCTCCAAATCATGAAGACATAATAGTCCCCTTATCTGCAGGGGATACTTGTAAGACCCCAGTGGATGCCTGAAACTGGACAGTACTGAAACTTACATACACTGTGTTTTTTCCTATATATACATATTCAGGATAAAGTTTAATATATGTTAGGTACAGTAAGAGATTAACAATGACAACTAATAACAAAATAGAATAATTATAACATTATACTGCAATAAAAAGTATGTGAATGTGGTCTTTCTTTCTCTCAATTGCCATGGGCCAAGTGGCACAGACAACCTGGATAGAGGGCTGACTCATGTCCTGCAGTGGGGACAGAGAAAGTCAGCATGAAGTTTCATCATGCTACTCAAAATGGGAATTTTAAGCTTGAGAACTGTTTATTTTGGGGATTTTCCACTAATATTTTTGGACCATTCTTGATGTGGCAACCCAAACTGGCAAAACCAAACCAAGATCATGGGCAAGAGGAGACTACTGAATTACCTTTTTAAAGCTTAATTATTTTGCCTTACATACTGGGCTGTATAATAAACCCGAAATGGACTTTTGTCTATTTGTGAATGGTGTGAGATTGAGGGCTGTGGGTTTTTACATTAATTTTATTGGACACTCAGATGTGGAATATATTTTTATAGCAGTTCCCCATTATTCATTTCCCCTTGTTGTTCTCATGTGTGGGACTCCTATTAATTGAATGTTGGATCTCCCAAACTAAATCATAAACTTTTTTATTCTTTTTAATAGTTTATATCTTTGTGTTCTTATTTATTTTATGGGATATTTCTTTGACCTTATCTTCTAATCCTTCTATTAAAACTTCAGATTTTCACTATATATTTTCAATTCCATGGGTTCTTTTTTGGTTCCCAAAATGTTTCTTATAGCTTTCTATTGTTGTTTTGTCTATGCATTATCTTTTCCATTTCTCTTTGAAGATATTAACTATAGGTTTTCTTTTTCTTGAATTTTTCTTTCAACACCTTATTCTGTCCTCTCATGCCCTGGATTATCATTGTTACCTCTGAATTCATTTTTTTCTTCCTGAATCTCCTATACAATTTTATTATAATAATTAATAATTATGTGGTGATCTTTGGTCATCCATTGGTCTCAGAATGAGACCTGAAGAGCTGCTTAGAAGGGAAGGCTTGTGAGTTAGCAACTTACATTGTAGAGTGGGAGGCCCTCCAGACAGCTGTTGGGTGTGGTTCCTAAGTAACACTCCCAAACCTCAGTACCCTTTCTCTTAGCCTAGTCAGTTTCTCCAAAGAATTTTTTTTATTTTTTCTTCTAGAAACCAGGAGACTGGTTGCTAGTGTAATTGGACACAAATAGGCCCACGGATTTTGGGCAGGGCATTTCACCATTTGGTATGATAATCCACCTGTCTTGGTATGGTGCTTCACCTTCCCCCATCAGTCCCACCTGTACTCTAAACACAGTATGTAGCATTTCCACAGAGTAAATACAGCATTAGCTTTCTTTCCAAAGGAGAGCCTGATTGTCCAAAGGGGCAGGAGCTTTTAAATCCTTACCATCAATACTTTATTTTTAACTTATCCCATTCTTGATGTCTTTAGAAGTTCTATGTTCCTCCATTCCTGGGTCTTTGGGGGCTCTGCAAGTTGACTTACTTCTAACTTTTCCTGCTGGATTAGGTTTCAGTCTTCTGTGTTTTGCTAAGTCAGATACCATCTGTTCATTCACTTCTCAGCTTGCAAAATTTGGTTGACATCTTTTGTCTACTGACAACTTCTCTCCTGATTTTTCCTTGTGACTTATTTCCTTTTTATTCCTTTACTATCATGGCATTTTAGGAGAGTGCAGAGATAAACATGTGTGTTCAGTCTGCTATATTAAATTGGAAGCTGAATGTATCACAAGGTATCTAATTCCCTTCTAATAGAGAATTATGCCAATGTTTTGCAGTTACAAATGGTGCTGATGCACTCTTGTACAAACATATCTGAACATCTGGGGGAGTTTTACTATCAGATTCCTACATGTTGAAGCATTTGGGTCAGAAGTTAAGTACATTTAAATGTTGTGATGGATACTATCAAATGTCACTCAAAAACATGAACCAATTAATGCACTTATCAACAGTGTGAGTGAGATAGAACACATGTTTTTATTAATGAATTAGCTGCATGTCCTTGGTGATGCTGGGCCAATAGATTTCATTGCTTGATTTAAGACACTTCCTCTATTTTATAATCTTCGTAGGATTTCGTATTAGATAACCAAAAAACAATATTACACATTACTGTATTACAGTTCTTCATGAAAAAAATGCAGCATGCAAGTGATCAGATTAGTTTGCCAACAAAAATAGAGCCAATACAATTACTTGGATTTTCTCTATTTTTGCTGTGTTCTTCCGACTCACAGTCCTCCAATTTCATAGGTTGCTTTCAATTTCAAGTTTTACCAGAACTTTTAACATTAGAGGAGCTGATGATTTTGTTATAGTCTGCTTTGATAAGATTACTTTGGAGGAACCCTTTGCTTTATGGTACAAATTCCTGATCACCAGGCTTCTGAAATGGGTACTGGCCCATCTGTTTCATTCAGTGTTTGTGCAAAAAGGGATACAAATGCATTTGTTTAGACTTGTGAAACACTGTGTGGAAGTGTAACTGTGTGGAATGGAGAGTCAGCTGAGAAATGGGCAGAGTTAGGGACTGGGAGTTTGATGGTTCAGAGTCCGCATTTTGGCTCAGCCATGTATTATTGCTGATCTTGGACAATCACAAAAGCTCTGAGCCATATTTATAAGACAAAAGTAACAATGTCATTAGCAGTTAGGACTTCAAGGTGCAAGTGATAGAAATCAAACTCACGGTGACAAAAAGCAAAAAACTACTTCATTTATTCACTTAAAGAGAACCTCAAGGACAGGATTTAGATAGAACAAAGTCCAGATGCTTAACAATTTCAGAATATGTATTTCTCTACTTCTCACTCCTATTCTTTTCTGGATTGGCTTAATGAAGACAAAAATGGTTGCCAGCAACTCTGGGCTTGCATTCTGTGACCTGGGAAGGCACATCTTCCCAGTTGTTCCCTAAATGTCCCAGAACAATTCTGATTGGTCCTGCTAAGTTCATAATAACATGAATTTATCACTGTGTCTCTAATTGGCCAGGCCTCTCCAGGAGCATGTAGATTCAAGGGACGTAAGCAAGAATGGGTAAATTCCCGAAGGAAAACTGAGATGCTGTTGCTTAAATGAAAGAGGATGGATGCTGGTCAGATAAAGGCAGGAAATGACTTATTAACCTTCTCTGCATTGTTCACTGATTGTCCTGAGGCTTAACTATAGTCATATTTGTGAATATAAACTTCATGGTTCTATACAACAAATGGAAGTTGTCTTTTTTTTATGGATATTCACTTATGACTTAGTAATACAAACGTAAGTAAATTAGTTACAGTTAATTTTTGCAATTCTTTTGGTCATGAAGAGGTCATCCCCATTCTTTTTCTTAAGATGGCTCTGTGTCAACCCATGAAAAACAGAATAATTTTAAGAAAGACCAATAATAACTTTTAGTGGGTAATTTATATATATTTATCATCACCTTTATAGAGTCTTGTTTAAAATGCCTTGGCCAATGAAACAATCATGGTAGATTATTATATCTTGGTATGCAATTGTGATGGTCAATTAAGATATATGAAGCTCTAGAACCTTGAAATTGATCTGTTTGTCTGTAAATATGACACCACAAACAAAAGAAACCAAAAGGAGAATACAGACATTATGTCAGCCTCAAGGTGTGACAATGTATCTAAATATTCCCTCCTTCTCTTGGTAACCTATTTTGATATCACCCATGAATTGATCTAAACTTTTCTTGAGTATATTTATGCTTTCATTGGTATTGCTTCTGGAAATGAGTTCTGTAACTGTTTAATAGCTTTTTTTTTTCTGTACTGGGGATTGAACATAGGCCCTTGCACATAATAGGCAAGTGCTTTACCACTGAGCTACATCCCAAGCCCTCATAGATTCTATCTATATTTTGACTCCCTTTTATGTATGTTATATGGTGAAAAAGTTGCATTTGCAGAGGATGATAAAACTGCAACTTTGTTTTTCATCTCTTAATTTCCTTTTAAGATTTGTTCAGTGGGGATTGCCTTCCCCTATCTCTGAATGAAAACTCAGAGGGGTGCCAGGGCTTTCTGCTCAGATAATGGACAGTGACCGTTTTGTGGTTACTTCAAGTCACAAACACAGTCTTGATTTAGATATTAGGCTATCTCAGCCATGCAAACAATGAAAACTTAGAATTTAATGTCAACTCTTTGCTTCTTCCCTAGGCAGGACCACTGTGTAGTTGGCTGTTTGTAGTGGGAGAGGGAGGCTTCATCTTTCCCTCTTTTCCAGCTTGTTGAAATATTTTTTTAAAAAATTCCTCTAGGACTAGGGGCTCCTGCATACCTGCAATCCCGGTAGCTCGGGAGACTGAGACAGGAGGATTGCAAGTTCATAGCCAGCCTTAGCAACTCAGTTAGGCCTTGTCTCAAAATAAAAAATAAAAAGGGCTGGGAATGTGGCGCAGTGGTTAAACATCCTGTGTTCAATCCCCAGGACCCCCTAAAAAACCTTCCTATAGGGCTTGGTTCAGTAGAAGCCCAGATTATGGAAATGAGACATACTCTTACCAGGTATGGATGCATGTTGACTTCTTTTTTTTTAGTGGTCGATTTCTTTCTTTTTTCCTTCCTTCCTTCCTTGGGCTTCCTTGCTTGTCTAGTAATGTGTCTCTTTGGACTGATTGTAACCCCCTCAACCCCTTATTGCCTTCCTTATTACCACCTTAATACCCTTGTGGTTATAACCCTCCCTGTTATAAAATCATCCCACCTTCAGGAGACCCTTGTAAGCAGGACTATAATGGCACCTCTTTCCCCAGCAAGGTCTGCAACTGGTCCTTGGGAAACCTTCATGCATCCTTTGAGTGATGGGTGTGGGGCCTGGAGTTATGTGATGTAATAAGACTTCCATAATTGGTCTTTGCCACCTGAAACCTTTGAAATCTCCTAAGTACTAAGAGAGATAGGAGCATCTTTTGCTGTAATAAGGAGTTTGGTTCCCAAGTTCTTAGTAGCACTCTTATGGCACAGGATTAATCCAGAAAGGAAAGGGACAATCTGCTTGCTACATGAGATTGTGGAACCCTGATGCCAAGCTCATTTGACCACCTTGACCCTTCTGGAATTGTTATGTTTTTCTTGATTTTTAAGTGACAGTTTTATATGTAGTATTAGGGACACAAATTGTTCATACAGGGAAAATAGACTTTCAGTTTGTGCCTTTTTTTTCTTGATGATGACCAGCAAGTACATTGACTTTTTTTGATAAATAGGACATTAGATAGGTATATGTTTGGATTAGTCAATGATACCTTTTTTCATGCTATCTGAAATGGCAGACCTTGTTATGCATTTTTAGGTGTAAATGCAAGTAAATAGTGTCTCAGAAACATATCATGAGAATCAGACATGGTGGTTCATGTCAGGGCGATTCATCCCAGCCACTCAAAAGACTGAGGTAGGAGGATCACTTGAGCCCAGAAGTTCAGGGTCAGCTTGGGCAACAAGCAATACTCTGTCTCTAAAAAATAAACAAACAAACAAATAAATACTATATATCCAAGTGATAGTATCCCCTTAAATGTAGTATCCTAAAACATTTTTCAGGTCAAGGTATCATTCATTGGTTCATAATACTTTTGAGCCTCATTTTTAAAAAACAACTTTAAATATTTAGCATATTTCTTTGACTATCTTCAGCAATGGGTTGATCTCAGAGAAAGTGCGTATGATTTGGGGGAACATCAAAAATCACTGAAAACCAAGTCTGATGTGTGATATTGAAGATCAAATTGGGCAGGGCTGTTGTGGTCAAAATAGAATGCTTATAAAATGGTGGGCTTGGTCTTCATATTTAAATTCTTTGAAAACAATACAAAGGGTAATCCCCAAGGTAATGTCATTAAAACATGCCCACAAAGGCAATGCCATTAAAGCATGCCACATTTCTAGAGGGGACTACTTAAAAGCAGCACATATAAAAAGGGCAAATGCTCCAAGTGACTGCCCCTTCTTTCCTCAGAAAGGCCCCTTCCCGAGACTGCATAGTAGCTAGTGCTGGTACTCTATTCCCAGTCACTTTCCAGATACAGCAGATTTCCTTTGGACTGTTGTCACACCAAAGTTCAACTTACCATGATAACTGTGAGAATAACCTCAACCAGACTTCAGTATTTCAATGTGAAGCTTATATCTCACTTCACCATGAGGTCTCTGCATCCTAGCTCATGTTCTGCTTCCTAACCTCTTTTGCAAGAGGAGGGGGTTGTTCTTTGGGAGTCCCCCAAACTGCCCTAAGAGGAGCATCCATAGGTTTCTAAGGCATCATTTGGTAGGAGCTGTCACCATTGTGGGTCTGTTGCTGCTGCTGTTAACTTAGGCATAGGCATCGGCAAGCCCCAACATATTAAAGCTAACTTATCTAAAATCTCATGAGCTTCTTGCACAGCCCATCAATTTGAAGGTGAGGGGCTATGATTCCTAAGTCTTCATTAGCACTCCTTACAGGTGCAGAATTAATTCAGAGAGGAAAGGGATGTTCTGTTATGGGAGGTTGTGGTCTCCTGCTGCTGAGCTGCAGAAAAGCTGGCCCCCAGGTTCTCTTCTCACTATAGTGGGGGTGACTCTGAGCACTGGCCACCAATAGTTGCTGTTATGATGATGTTGAATTAAAACACTGAATTATCTTTTTTGCCACATCATTCCAGGTATTTCCTTTAAACTCCCGGTTATGCAGTGAGATGTTATTTTGCATTTCAGAAGTCTTGTTACTTTGCCCCAGGATGATCTTGCTCATCCAGAGGAATCTGACCCTTTGTACAGACTCTACAGAGCCCAGGGCTTCCTTCCCGGTCATTTCGGAGAGGATTCCTGGTGGCAGGTCCCAACCTTTTGAAGCACTGCCCCCTTGGCAGTGAGGGGTCTATGTTCCATCCTGTAGTTTCAGATTTCATCCTTGAGTGCCTTTTAATCTACAAGACTGGATTCAGTACCAGTAAACCACATGTCTCTCTTATTTACTGTGTCCTCATTGTTGAAGCGCTAATTGCAAACACAATTTTTTTCCTCAAAGGGTTAAAGTTATCTTTATTAGGAAACAAAGGAGAGAAAAAGAGAAATAAGGTATCCAGGAGGCCCCTGTTTCTATACTATTCATTTTAGGTCTCTCTTTGTTTTTAGATTTGTTCTATCACATAATTTACTTGTGCATTCAACTTACTAAATTTTTTCCATTATATTTTGTATTACGTAACATGCATGCTAACCTAATACACCGCATAACCTTCTCACAGGGGGAGATGACCATAAACGAGTTAGTGTTTCATCAATCATGAAAATGCTTCTTTAAGCAATGTTCTCCAAACTCTTTGACAGGTAGTAATAATTAACTCCAGCAATGTACTTTCCATCAGACTCTACCAATATGGATAATGGGAAACCCTTTTTTCCCTGACTCCACTGGGAACCTGTGCAGATATGCAGTGCTACTCTGGGGTAAGCAAGCAGAATGGTGATTCCAGGGATAATCAGGAACCACATCTTGGCAAGGTTACACAATATAAAACCTTTCTTTAGGTGCATTGTACGTGATGGGCTTCATCTTGACTCTAAATTTAATGACGTTTTATGAATCCAAAATCTCCTTCCCTGACTGAGGGTAAGGAAGGAGTCCATTTCTCAGTCTTTGTGGGTCCTTCCTTCTTCCTTCCCTCCTCTTGTTCTCTGACTCCTCCCTCCCTCCCTCCCTCCCTTCCATCCTATCTTCCTTTCTTCTCTTCTTTTAGATAAGAAAATAAGTAGCCCATTAGTCCTAAAGTATCTCTGGGAACCTGGGGCAGGAAGAGCCCTTAGACTCCATATAGGATAGTTAGCAACATCCCTGGCCTCTGCCTACCAGATGCCAACAGCATACCCTAATTATGACAGGCGAAAACATCTCTAGACTTTGCCAAAAGTTCCCTCAGGAGTCAAACTGTCCCCAGTTGGGAACCACCAGGGCATATGAAATTGTTTCCTCGTTCTGTTCTTGGTTCTTCTGCATACACAGCAGAAACTGGCTCCCCAGAACATCCCAGCACCAGCTCTACTCTGTTGTTCCATTTCCCAATGCCCAGCTCCAAAGATACAGAATCAGGATGTGATTCAGCCTTTGGATTGGTTCTTTGGAATGGACTCCTGGTCCACTTAGCAGAGCTAGGGAGGTGTAGATCTTGTATAAACATGGTGAAGGGTCCTTCCGCCAAGGCAAGAATCATCCTCTGGAGCTGAATTTCCCTTGTAGCTCAGTTTTCTCTCCATTAACCACTTAATAGATTCAATTTATATGGGAAAATTCCTAAAATATTTAAAAACATTGGTTTTTTAAACATATTGTACATAAATGAAGCATGTATAATTGTGGTGATGGTATAGAGCAGTTGGTTGAGGACATATGCTTTGGAGACAAACTATCTGGCTTCACTTTCACCAAACCATGTGCCAACTGTGACTTGGATAGATTATTTGATCTTTCTTTGTCTTGGTGTCCTCATCTACAAAATGGCAGTAACAGTATCACTGAACAAATGTGCCAAGCATTGCTTTAAGTGGGTTAATTAAATTGCATAATTCTCACAACTGTGAGTTTAAAGTTTTTCCAGAAATACTTAGGACCACTTTTTTGAAATGGTACATAGAGCAGGATTTGTACTCCTCCAGCAGAGTCTCAGGGAATGTCCTTAATCAAGCACCTATGACTCTAACAAAAGACCTAAGAATATTCCACAAAGAGAGATACCTACAAACTAAACAGGAAAGATCTCACCACCAAATAAGTGCATTGCTAATATTTGGAAAATGTTTGTTTTCAGAACTTTTTTGAATTGTATGTTTGCATATTCATCTTCATCTTATGGGTTAGGAAAATGGATTCAGAGAGACTGAGTCAATTGACCAAGATTATACCAGGGCAGAAGCTGAAAATTGAATGCAGTCATTTTGATGTCAAAAGGACTGCTCTTGTCCACAGTGTTACAATTCTTCATTCTTCAGAGGGTCCTTGTGAGGACCGAATGGTGCACAAATCTTGCAGAACAGAGTGTGCACATAGTGAGTACTACTTAAACTTTAATGATTGTGATTTTCTACATTGTAAGAGGTCATCACGATTTATTATCACAGCATTTGATGGTGCAGTGATGTATTTGGTTCATTAAGGCAGGGATTCCCAATCTCTCTTGGGGAGGCACCCTCAAAAATCATCTAAACCACACCAGAGTTAATCTTGTGGCTGTGACTGGCCCTGGCAACTCACCTATGGCCAGCAGGGATTCTGCCCAGCTGCCCATGAGCTGAGGGACTGTGTCATGGACTGAATGTCCCCCCCCCACACACACACCAATTCAAAGGTGGAAGACCTAACCTCCAATGGGATTGTATTTGGAGATGGGGTCTCTGAGGAAATAAGTAAGGTTAAACATTAAATTAAGGGTCTTAAATAAATTAAGGGTCATATGGGTGGTCCCTGATTAGATTAGCATACTCATGTCTTTGTTTTCTGTTGTTAATAACACAATGTTGCAGACTGGGTATATTATAAAGGAAAAATGTTCATTTTGGCTTATGGTTCTGGCCCAAGGTAGAGGAGCCACATCTGATGATGGCCTTGCAGGCAGAGTCCCTAGGTGGAGACAAGGAGTTTGAGAGAGATCTAGTCAAACTGGTTTTTATAGCAAACACACTTTAGAGACTAAACCCATTAATCCATTCATCCAATGAATGGATTAATCCATTCCTGAAGGCAGAGTCCTAATCACCCCTTAAAGGTCCCAACTGGTCCCACCTCTTAATACCTTCTAATGGGGATTAAATTTCAACATGAGTTTCAAAGAGGAGAAACCATATTCAAACCATAACACCTTATAAAGAGAGACACCAGCTTTATCTCTCTCTCCCATGCATACGCACTGAGGAACCAAGCAAGTAGGTGGCCATCTCCAAGTCAGGAAGAGAGCTCTCAGCAGAAGTTGAATGTACTGGAACCTTAACGATGGACATCTAGCCTCCAGAACTGTGAGAACATAAGTTTCTGTTGTTGTGACCACCCAGTGTGTGGTATTTTGTTACAGCAGCCTGGGTGGACTAATGCAGCTTCACATCACCCCTGTAGCCCAGTTTAGCAGTCAGGAAACCTGTAAGAAAGCACGTAGATGTATTTCTGTCTGCAAAAAATGATTTCAAGTTGCTGACTTTTCTGCTTCTTTTCTCTTTTCTTTCCCTCCTTCCCTTCTTTCTTTCCTTTCTTCCTTCCTTTCTCTACTGTACTGCTGCTAGACTCTCACCTGTGACTTGCCATACTTGGTTACAGATTTGACTGTGATACCCTTTCCTCCCACACTGGGGTAAATAACAATTTATTATCATTGATGGGTCCAAAACCTGTAAAATCAAACTTAGTGTAGAATGCACTATAAAAATACATAGGCTGCACTGACCTTTGGAATGCTCCCAAGAGTTAAGTGTATGAACTTTGTAGCATAGACCGTCACCATTCACCAACCTTTTTTTTTTTTTTCTGTGTTCTTAATTGGTGTGTTCTTGAGAAACGAGACACCAGATAAAACTGAATGTGACACCCTTTTCTAATTGAGGAGTGTGCATTTAAGACGTGAATGATTAAGTCTAGAATGAATCATCTAGAATGATTAAGTACAGATTAAACTATACTTTTCAATCTTATAGATGACTAATTATTTGGCAGCAATGAAAAAACTTATTTTCTTTGTTCAGACCACTTCATTTAAAGATTCCAAAAGAATTCAGTGTAATCGAAGTTTTTACTTTTATCTTGGAGACATTAACTCATTCTCCTAGGCCCCGGTGAGGACATTTTGTCATTGTCAGTATTTTCTCAAGAAGTTTATCAAAGAAAAGAAAATGATCTCCTCATGTGAGCCTAAAATGCATGAAGAACACTGCATTCTGCTTCTGTCCAGGACAGTTGTTCTAGAATGGACTTTTCCACTCTGTGCTATTTACTTATCAAATATTGCTTCACTTCACTTTGTAAGAGGAAAACAATTTTGAAAAGTTCAGTGAAAGTCCAGGCCGGAATAGTTTTTATTTTTTATTTTACACATATACATTCACAAATATGAAAAACTATGTCAATTAAATTATAGTCAACTTTAAAATACGATAAAATAGGAGATAAAAATCTATTCCACAAATAGATCCTTATTTTCAACTTCTTATTGGGCAGACAAAAAGTAAGAAGGAAACTTTTAGTTCACATATGAAAGAACATCTCAAAGCAAAACCCTCCCAAGTACGAGTGGGAGGGTACAGTCTGGATTAGTTTGAAAAAACCAAGAGGGGAGACATAAACATGACAAATAAATAAAGTGGCACTGTTGGCTGGCCAGACAGCTAGAAAAACACACGTGAATTGCTGTTACATGGGAAAAAAAGTAAAACAGGTTGCACACACTTAGTTACAATGATTTAAAGGTAGTTTTATTACTTTTATGAAAAGACAGTAAGTGTTCTAAGAAATTCAGAAAAAGCAGGATCACGACTTCCTAAACCCACTTCCCTCACACCACTGTGTTTTGCTTTTGTGTGTTCACTTCTTTTCTCCTTGTGCATGTGTATTTCTACAGTTGTGTCCATATCACATACACTGGTGGTCTCATTTTGAGCTAGGAGTTCAACAAACGCATTTCTGTGACAGTGATCATGACTGTCATTTGTAAGGCTTTATTATAGTCCATGGATCGGACACGCCATCTGTATGCAACTTAGGAAAAACATTTTAAAGGGAAGAGTATAGGATCATGCATTTGGTGTCCAGATAATTTGACTGTAGAAATCTTGGTGTGCAGTTCTAAAGAGAGAATTAACTACAAGCTGCAATGAAGAAAAAATTAGTTTAAATGTTTGAGGGATATGATATTTCTTGGATTTATAGTTTGCCCTCTTATTTTTCCTGTGCTAATCTCCCTCACTCAATATTTAACTCCTGTGTTTTCTCCATATCATAAGGGCAAAATTGACATGGAGAGATGAAGACATGGGTCTCTGTTGATAGTTTTTCCTCTTGGACTCTAAGAAATACATGTGTGCTTTTGGCTATTTTTATTTCCTAGTAATTATTATTAGTAAATAGAAAGATATTTTCTAACTCTGCCTCTGATTTAGTAACTGGTATAAGTTTAACTTAGTTAAATATTTTTAACTTAGTTAAGGGTTTTTTTTGTTTTGCTTTTTGGTAGTGCTGGGAATCAAACCCAGGGGCTTGCATGTGCTAGGCAAGGGCTCTACCACTGAGTTACATCCCCAGCCCCTGGTTAAGCATTTTTTGAGCCCCAACTGTATGTTACCATATAGCATCCTACCATATAGAATATAAAATCTATTACTTTTTAATTTGGAAAATTATTGAAAGGAGCAAATGAAGATGTGAAGTGTATCTGTTGGTATTATAGGGAAGGAAATTGATAATCGTTAATATGTATTTTAATATGTGTGAGATGCTTTTCCTTGTATTTTGCCATTTAATTGTAATTTAAACCTATTAAATAACTATTAATTCCAAAATACATGGCAGGAGAGATTCAGAAAACCAAGTTGCATGTCAAGATATATGTCATTATTGAGTTAGCCAGTACCTCCTCGGACTTTGTTCCATGGGCTTAAAAATGTAACACAGTATTCATATTTGTAGCAAATTTTTAAAGGCCTCAATGAGCAGTTTAATACCTGAGGGAAAGAAAGTCCTTAGAATTACTTAGAGAGGAGTAGACTGTCAGAGAAATGTGGGTTTTTCTTCCTTCTTTCCTTCCTTCCTTCCTTCCTTCCTTCCTTCCTTCCTTCCTTCCTTCCTTCCTTCCTTCCTTCTTTCTTTCCTTCCCTCCCTCCCTCCTTTCCTTTCTTTCTTTCTTTCTTTCTTTCTTTCTTTCTTTCTTTCTTTCTTTCTTTCTTCTTTCACTAGTGTTATATTTTAATTTTTTCCTTACTTTTTATTGGTACATTATAGTTGTACAGAATGGTGGAATTCATTGTATATTCACACATGCACATAATATAACAATATAATTTGGGCAGTATTATTCCCCAATATTTCCCATTTTCCTCCCTTTTCCCTCCCCCAGTCCCTTTCCTCTGCTGTACTGATCTCCCTTTGATTTTCATGAGATCCCCCACTCCTTTTTTTCCCCTTTTTTCTCTCTAGCTTCCTTCTTTTGCTTAATTGCTCCAGCTAAAATTTTTAGTACTATATTGAGTAGAAGTGATAAGAGTGGTAAGAGTGGACATCCTTGTCTTGTTCTAGATTTTAAAGGAAATGCTTTCAGTTTTTCTTCATTAACTACAATGTTGGCTTTGGGGTTTTTTTTAATGGGTTGAGGTAGGTTTCTGCTGTCACTAGTTCTTTGGGGCTTTTATCATGAATGGGTGCTGAATTTTGTGGAGGGCTCTCTCTGTATCTACTGAGATGTGGGTTTCCTTGCCTTTTTGAAAACCTTTCTGAGCTAAAGTATATTACTATTTGCAATTTTACCACAGCCTAAGGGCCTCTTATAAGGTCTTCTCAGAGAAATGCTTATTCAGAACATTTTCCACAGCCAACTTCAGGACACAAGTAAATGCCTTTACCTGAAGTCTGTGGATAGGGAATGGGGACTGATCTTCCTTTGCAGTTTATGAAATTCTAATTAATGCAATTATTATTCTCCAATACTCTCCAAATTAAAAAATGTAATAATCATAGGATATGGAAAATTTAAGTTTCTTATCTCTTCCATCAGACTTCTGGAGGCAATAAACAACAACAACATTAGTATTAGAGCTAAAATGTATTTGAACACTTACTATGGGTGTGTCCTATACTTCATGACTTGATGTGGGTCACCTCATTTCATTTATACAAATCCATGAGGTAGGAATTGGGGTTTGGAAGGATCAACAAAAAGCATTCACCTTTCCACTAAGTTCCAAACTAATTTAGAGGTAGAAACAGATGTCAAACAGATGAAGAGCAAAATACCACTTCCAAGTGCTAATAATACCAATGATTGTGGAGTGAGGCTTAAACTACCAGCCAAACAATGTTTCAAGCACTTTGCCCATGAAAAAGATTTACCCAGGTCTCAATCACGAGCAGCTTATAAACAACTACAGACCTCCTTGCAAGAGCACCTTTCATTTACAGCATGGAACTGCTGAGAAGGATAAATGTTCTCTACTTACAGGAAGATCCTACATGGAGAAAAAAAAGAAAGGAAGGAAAGGACTGAGGTGAGCCTGCTCAACTGTTTCTCCCAATAAATCATTGAATTAACTCCTGTTTTGGAGAAAAGGGAGAAAGAAGGCCCAGGAGTGTTAACTCTACAGTGGTCCCTGCCACGTGGAATCATGGGAAAGGAGGGCTGTGCCCAGCTGTAGGTACTCTGCATGGCCTTGTCCTACAGATAAGGAAACCGAGGCACCAAGACCCTGCATGGGAGCTCACTTGGTAAGCAGCAGAGAAGTCTACATAAGGTCACTGAATACATAAAAGATGGAGTCCAGATTTAATAAGGCAGCCCAGGGCAGGCTCAGGTTTCGTTCAGGTACAAGGCACTGGGAAATGTAAAAGGGAGGGCAGATGCAAGAGAAGTGAAAAAAATAAAATAAAATAAAAGAGTGATAGTGGTTGGACTCACTTGTTGTGAGAGTTGGAAAGGAATCAAAGTCACCTACAGTTTTTTTAGCATACCTAGTTCAGAAACAATGAAAACATTTTTTAAAAAATGTGACTCCAGGAATGAATATTCAGGGCTTTTTTGGACATGTGTTTTTGAAGAACCTCATAGTTGGGAATTTGAGTCTGCAACTTGGAAGAAAGATCGGAAGCAGAGATTTAGATTGTAGTTGTCCATTTCAAGGAGATAGCTGGCTGAAACTAAGGGAGTGCTCAAGTCTGGACAGTTTTGTATTTGAAATGCCAAAAGAGTTGAGTTGGTAACCTTCAGAGATTTGATCTAATTTAAAGGCAAAGCCCAGCATCAGCTAGGACTCGACTATGACCATACTGCACTGCAGAGCAAGCTCAACAGGTGACACCAACATACTGCAGTTTCCGTTAGTCTCTCCAGTTCTGTCATCCCATTTCTGCCCTATTCTCTGCCCTAGGAAGCTGACATTGATGGATATCATCAACTGGACTTCCATTGGGTCCAGTACTGCCTGCCTTGCCCCCTGCTACTTGAAGGCAGAAGGAGCATGAGGTTGGTGTTTGCATTTCCTTGGCTCTTTTACACTCAGATCCTGTGCCTGGACACTTCCCTTCACCCAAAACCTTCTGCAGCAACTCTCCAAGGTTCTAGTAACTGCTTTCTCTCCCTTTGCCTCCTCAGGCCTAGAGGTGGTAATAGCTTCTTCTTGCTACATCATGGGGGATGCCACTTCTTGTGTTGGATTTTATTAACATTGCTCATTCCTTTATTAACGATGTCTTTGTTGAAGTCTATTCCATTTCCAAGTTACTCCTGAGCCTTGAATAATACACTCTAAACGTGAAGTAAATCATGTTTTCTAAAGCACTACTCTTAACTGTAGTAAATAGAGGGGCTTCTACTTTGGAGGCTCAGACCTGGCAGGAAAGGACAGAATTAGTACATGTGCAAATTCACATGTACAGGCAGTATTTTTAGTGGCTTGAATAATATCCTACACAATTGCCATGATTTTTAAAAATGCACATAAGTGTCTTAGTGAGTCACAGAATAAAATTTATTTGGAAATATTATGAAGTTCATTTTGCCTCTTCATATGTTTTCTTAAACAATAGATAACTTATATTAACAATACAACTATTACCAGGTTTGGCTAAAGGTATATTTTTTAGCTTATTGATTGTACTCACATGCAAAGATGTTGGGTAGGAGTTCTAAGACCTTGTTCAAAGTTCGCCCAACTTCTTTGGGTCCCAAACCAGAAGGAGGTGGAATGAACTGGTTCAGTCATAACTATTTCTATCAGGATAGGAACAAGGACAACCCCCCACATCTAGAGGAATTTTTGTAAAATTATTTCTAACTTTCATTTCAAGAAAGAAAGTCAGGTCCTCGGTCTCTCACAGAAAAAGAGCACACCACATTCTTGGCCTTGGCAACACCTTGTCCTTTGTGTGACCTGCTGTGGCTCAAGCAGAGAGCAGAGTCTACAGAACACAAAAATAAACATCTCTGAGGGCCTCTGGAATTTGATGGCCTGCGTAATGTGGGGCAGACAGTGGGCTGCAGGCCAGGCTCTGTAGGTGAGCCTCCTGCAGCCCACACTCCCTGTGAGCCACTGCACAGGCAAGAAGAAGAGCAAACCTCGCAGTAAAGTTCTGTCTCTAGGTTTGGCCTGGTCTGGGGTCAGCCTGTTCGTGCCTCTGAGCACCCAGGGAGCTGTATTTACCTAGGGCTCTATGAGCCAATTGCTGGCTAGGCTGGTTATAGTGGATAAAAAGAACAAAGAAAGCACTGGTGATTTATTGCCCCAGTTCCTAAAGCTCCTTGTACCACCTCCCAGGTGATTTGAGAAAATCTTTGGAACCAGAGAATTGAGGAAGTTCATTCACGAAATACTTATTGAGCACCTATTCTCTTCCAGGCGCTATCCTGGAGATAGACTGAGCAAATGGGGACCCTTGGGGTTCCCTGCTGTAATGAAGCTCACCCTCTCACACAGATGTGTGTTCTTCTGCCTGCATTCTCTTTCAAACACCAGTTTTCCATGATACTCCATGATACAAGGGGTTAACTTTTAACTGACTGAAATATTTGACTCCTTGCCCCTCCTGTTTCAACAACATGGCGGAGGGCAGTGATTACAGAGTGAGGCAAATGTTGTGGTATAGACAGGCTGCACTGTTCTTCAATAATAGGCTCTATGTTGACCAACAAAAAGACTCTGTGAAATGCGCCTCAAATCCTCAGGTTCTCCTCTGCAGCCAAGAAGCTTCGGACATAACATAATCTGACTTAATAATTCCACATTCTGTAAGAGTGCAAAATTAGAATTAAAGAATTCCACAAGGCCACTGAGTTAGTCACAAAAATTTATTCATTACACCACATAAATATTGAATACCAACTCTATACTAGATATTGTGCTAGGTGCTCAGATATTGGTTGTATAATATATGTATATATATTTTCTTTTTAAAAAAATTTCATCTATATGTATTTTCTTTCATATGTATATTTTTAAATCAATCAGGGCTACAGCTCAGGGCTATCACTTATTTTACTTCCAAATAAGAGAGAAAAGAACCTCATGGCTACAGAAAATGGAAATTGGGGGCAAGTTCCTGGTTATAAACTGCACTGTCAACAATGTAGAAGTTAGCATTTTTTCTGATGTTACCTAGAATCCGTGGCTCTGTGTATCAGGAGCTGAAAGGGTGGAAAAGAATTTTACTTTCTACATTCTGCCTCTTATGTGAATCACAAGTTGTAGCTTTTCCTTCCTTTCTGTAGACCAAATACCATATAAATCACTTTGCTGTTTATTCTGGGTCTTATGTAAAGTATTCCTATCCTCAAAATATCACACGCACTGTAGAAACTTTGGCAGCTTTCTTAGCAAAGGTCAATGTTTTAGTTTAGTGCCCAAAGGTCCCTGACAGACATCCAAAAATTTCTGGTTGAAGTCAGTAATTATTTACTCCCTTGTTACCAGGATTTGTTTGAGGAGAAAGCAGAGAGAAGCAGAAAAGAAAAAAATAAAAAAGTGAATCATTAGTCTTTCTTCATCTAAGATCCCATGGGCAGTGTCTTTGAGCAACAAAAATAAATCCATATGCAGTTGAAGATATCCTAAGAACTAGAGACTATAAAGTGGGCAAAACAGTTTGGTCCTTGGGTCAGAGTGTACAAACTTGAGCTGGAAGGGACTTCCATAACTTCCTCCCACTTTAGACCTTCCTGGAAATTGAATTTGCTCCCAAGATAGGAGTCTGTAAGTTGGAATTCTTTGCTATGCTGCCTTATGGGCTTTGCAGAAAGGTGTTGAAATTCCCTCACAGCATACTTGGAAAACTGTCTTTTGACATCCCTTATTCACATTGTTCCTAGTCATAGATTAGGATGTTAGATGGGGCCTTGACTCCTGGGTTGGGGTAGAATCATACGTTTAATTCTTGGTTAAGAGGGAGTAATAAAATGCCAAGAGACTGGGAATCAAGGTATCCTTCTCCATGAATATCCACAGGGGTTTACAATTAACAACATTCAGCAAATAGATATGCCAGGCACTGCTCTATATGATGGGTCACAATGTGGAAAACGTAACGGGTACAGCCTCCACCAGGATGGAGCTCAGAGGCCAGTGGAAAGGCTGCAGTGTGTCTTGATGAAAAACACAAGCTCTGAAGTCAGACCTGCGGTGGAATCTTGATAGGGCATTGCTTACTTTATCTGTGAAATGGAGATTATAAAACCATTATAATACCTGCCTCATGGAATTGGGATGAAGGTAAATGGAATAACACGTGTAGAGATGAATTCAGAGTGTGGTGGCTTACGTGCCCCTAAATAGTGACTGTTGGTATTATTATTATTCTGTGACTTTGTCTCTGGCTCAGGAGTCAGAGGTGAGCTCTAAGAACTGGCTGATGCATCTCTGATGATAATGCTACCCTCCAGAGTGCTCCACTTAGAGACAAGCTGGTTGTGTTAAGTACTCCTCATCTTTTAGTTGTAATGACTCTTATCTTGCTTTATGTCTACAGATTAGACCTCTCTGATGAAAAAAAGTGCATTTCATGTCTCTTTCTGCTGAGTTGCCATTTTAAACCTACTGATTGTTATTTATGCTTTTAGTTTATTTTTTATGACTTGGGTGGGGGGCTTTCCTCAATGAAGGCAGAACTCATTTCATTAATTTGTTAGGCACTAATTAAGCTCTTACTGTGTACCAAACTCTGTGTGAGTGTATGTGTATGTGAATGTATGTGTGTGTGTGTGAAAGAGAGGAAGAGAGAATTGCAGTTTGAGGGTGGTGAGTAGGACTGGTTGCAGGAATATGTCTGAAGATAATTTCCATTTAGTGGAGTTGTCTAGTGATAGACAGAGGTAAGTAGATAACAATGGTATACTTGGTAGTGTAAGAAGGGGCATGTGCAGAGGTCTTCAAGAGCCTGGAAAAGAGAGATACCTGCCTTGAGGTGTGGATGCAGTTGCAGCAGGAGTGAAAGTCAGATGGGGAAGTGGAGAAGGAAGGAATTTGAAAGTAAAAGGAACAGCTTTTAAAAGATATAAAGTCTGACATTTTTAGTGAGTTGCAAGAAATTTGTAGTATCATAAGTAGTTGAGGGCATGGTGGGCTGGAAATGAAGCTGACATTTGGCAAAGGAGCTAGTCATGTACATGGCTGAATATAGTTTCTACTGTGGACTCTGGGGACCAGGCAATGCTCAACAGATGATGTCTGAGGACACTGAGTTTCAATGGTCACAAACAGTGTCTCTGTTTCCCCTCTTGCTTCTACAGAGACAGGACTGTCTACATAGAGGAGCTTCAAATGGGACACCCTAAGGGTTACAAATGATGTACCCTGAAAAAGTGCCTTCCCACTGCAGAGGGTCCTTCCAATAAGGTCCATCTGGAAATCTCACAATGTTCTTGGTTGCTATAATAAATCTAAACTTCTTCACAAGCCTCTATTTTTTTTTTTTTTTTTGGAACCAGGGATTGAACTCAGGGACACTCGGCCACTGAGCTACATCCCCAGCCCTATTTTGTATTTTATTTAGAGACAGGGTCTCACTGAGTTGCTTGGGGCCTCGCTAAGTTGCTGAGGCTGGCTTTGAACTCGCGATCCTCCTGACTCAGCCTCCCAAGTCTCTTGGATTACAGGGGTGCACCACCACGCCTGGCAAGCCTCTATTTTAAATGAAGGCAAAACTGGGGAGTGAGTTTTGAAGTTTGTGCCCTAAGGAAACTTGTCTATCCCCAGATTATGAAGATTTTTCTCCTTTGTTTTCTTCTAGTAGTTTTATAGTTTTTGCTTTTATGTTTATATCAATGACCCATTTTGAGTTGGTTTTTATGTATAATGTGATGTAAGACTCAAAATTCATATTTTCCCATGTGGATCAATGCATAGGTCTATATCTGGACTCTGTTCTGTTCTGATCTAACATGCTAATATCATATTGTCTTGATTACTTTGGTTTTAGAGTAGGTATTGAAATCCATTGATATACGTTTTTAACCTTTGTTCTTGCTCTTAAAGTTTATTTTGGCTTTTCTAGGTCTTTTGCATTTTCATATAAATTTTAGAATCAGCTTGCCATTTTCTATTAAAAATAGAATATAAGAGTTTAGGTTGAGAATTCATCAATACTGTCAGTCAACTTGGGTAGATATGATAGTTTCCAAGTCTTCTAATCCATGAACATGGTCTTTTGTCTCTTTAGTCTCAGTCTCTTTGTCTCTGTTTTTTCCTTTCTCTCTCCCTCTCTCTTTCCTTTATGAATTTCCCTCATTATTGTTTTGTAGTTTTTAGTCTACAAGTAATGTACATTTTATGTTAAATTTATTCCTAGACATTTCATATTTTTGTAGCTACTATGAAGTGATATTTTAAATTCTAAGTTCTAATTGTTTACCACTAATACAGAGAAATACAACTGACTATAAGAGGAAAAAGTCATAAATTCCATTTATTCAGAATTAATAGCTATGTGTCTCAAAATACATCACTAAGAAATGAATAGACAAGTCACATAATGGGAGAAACTATCTGCAATACATATACGTAAAAAGGATTTGTATCTAGAATATAATGAATTCTTTAATCTCAATAATTAAAAGATGATCTAATAAAATATGGGCATAATATTTGAATAGAAACTTCATAAAAGAAGATTTATGAATAGTTAATGATTATGTGAAAAATGGTTAACACCATTAATCATCAGGGAAGTACAAATTAAAACTGTAATGAGATACCATTATCTACCAAGGACTGTTCAGGTTGAATGGCAATTGGAATTCTAATATGTTACTAGTAATATCATACAACCACCCTAACACAACTTGGCGGTTCTTCTGAAGTTAAATGTGCATTTACCATAAGACTCAGCACTTTCATTCCTTGATGTTTACTCAAGAGAATAAACATATATCCACAAAAAGGCTTGTGTATAGATGTTCACAGAAGTTTTTTCATAATGGTCTAAAACTGGCAACAACCCTAATGTCCATCAATAGAGGAATGAATAAACAAATTATAGTACATCCCTAATACAGACTACTATATTCAGTATTAAAAAGGAATCAACTAGATACAACAAACTGGATGAATCTCAAAACATCATCATGAGGGGAAAGGATGATAACTCTGGTAGAGCCTGTGCTCAGCACATGCTAGGCTGTGGGTAGCCAATCCCTAGCAAGTGTGTGGACACATGTGCACACACACACACACACACACACAATCAGCAAAAGAAGCCAGAAACAAAATAGCCCATATCATGTGATTCCATTTTTATAAAATTCTTGGCAGACAAGACTAATCCATACCGACAGAAAGCAAATCAGTGGTGGCCTGGTCCTGGGGTTGGTAAGGACTGATGGCAAGGAAACCTGATGGAGCATTTGTGGGTGATGAAAATGTTCTGTCTTGACCGTGGTGGTTGAGGTTACAAGAGTGTATACATTTGTCAAATGTATTGCAATGTAATTTTAAAAGTGTGTTTTGTTGTATGTTAACTGTGCCTTGATTTTATAAGTTTTTAGCAGTCTTTACAAGTTTAATCTTTTTGGCTAGGCACAGTCTTTCCTGCAGATTATTTATTCAAATCCAAGGTTAATCTCCTTATGAGCATAGTTTCTCCCCTCTTGGGTTCCCCCTTTAGGAGTGTGTGGTCTGGGGAGAGCATATGCAGCCCTGTGGCAATGGCAGAGAAGGTGGTGGTCATTCAGGTCCCTGGTGGTTCACTCAGATCTCGTGTGCCTGTGTGCAGTTTTCCCTAGTATTGGTCTGTGGGAACCTGCTGGTCTCCTGGACCTCATAATGCAATGAAACTCATCTTGTTGGGGTCCAGGTGTTGACTTCCATCCTCATGGTGTGTTGTGCTGAATTGTCTGCTGCTGGTACAACCTGTGGTTTGTACTTTCTGTATGCAAGTACTTTCTCCAAGGCCTGGAGAAATTCCCCATCTTTCTTGTTAAGTTCTTCTTAAGGACCAGCTATCATTCCCACTAGCGTACTTCCCGTAGAGTCACTTTCCCCTTTGCCGAGTCCCTCTCAGCTCTTAGTCATTTTCTGTGTCTCCACTGAGAACATGGGAGAATGTCTGGATCACTCCTGTGCCAGATGGGAAGTGAGGCATGGTCAGGGAACACTGTCTCTGGCTTTCTGTTGGGAAGCTGCGTCTTCACACATGACCTCCTTGTGACAGCTTCTCCCTCAACAGCCTAGCTTGGAGGGACTCTTCACTGCACTACATACCTACCCCTGGTCAGACTCAGGGAGTGAAAGATGAGTCTCTGGGACACCTGGGCAGGTCATCACTCTTCCTTTAAAACAAAACAAAACACAAAAAACAAAAAAAACTCCTTTCCCAGGCTGGGGTTGTGGCTCAGTGGTAGAGCACTTGCTTAGCATGTGTGAGGCACTGGGTTCCATTCTCAGCACTGCATATAAATAAATGAATAAAATAAAGGTCCATCAATGATAAAAACAAAACAAAACAAAAAAACAAACAAAAAAAACCTCTTTTCTCTTTCTTCCCAGAATAGGCTTCTACTTTCCTTTTCTGCTTGGTGAGAACTTTTCTACAACACAATCCATGGTTCCTTCAAGCAGATTTATTTATTCTACATAGGACTGATTCTCATTCCCAACTGTTACAAGTTTCTTGTCTTAGTCTTAAAGACAGAAGAGGCAGTACAGGAATTTATTTTTTATTATTTTTTTTTATAGGCACTTTTTAGAAATACCAGAAAAAAGGAATAGACTGGTAAACTTCACGATTCTTAAATGATACCAGAGAACAAAGCCAATTCAATTGATGGTGTGCTTATTTTTATAGGTAACTTCAATGATAGGGAAGGCACACTGGATTATCAGCCCTCTGGGTTAGAGGGGCGGCATCAACAATTCAGCACCCAGGTTTTATGAATTAGGAAAGAGTGGAAGAGAGGAAGTGACTCACACAGCATCATACCAATGAGCAGTGGCGCCTGGACTCTGCTATCTTGATTTCCACTCTTGGTGCTTTCCTGTCACACCCCTTTATTCTTCTATGGCTGCAAACTAATTTATAAAGGAAAAGTACAGCTAAAGCTTAAGACGCTGGAAATAGGGGGGATTGAGGAAGGAAAGAACAATGGAAAGCCGTTATTGGGAGACTTCCAAAACAAGTGGACCACTCTTTCCTTTTACTTAGCTGCTTTCTGACTGATGTAAGAGGTTTGTAGGTCTTCTGAGGAAGGGGATGGCCTCAGAAAACTTCACTGAGGGCAACATGAAAGAGTTTCCTCACAAATGAAATGCTTTAAGGGAGGGTTATTGAGTTTAGCAAGAATTCTTTACAAGTGGCTAGGTTTTTTTTTTTTTTTAAAGCAAAAGGGAAAAAGTGAAAGAGACTGTATCCCAGTTTGTACTATAAGGAATAACCTTAGAAGGGCAACATAGTATAGAGTATTATTTTTTTGTTGTTTCAGAAATTTTTCTGAAACCAAAATAAAAATCAGAATGCAATTACTTTTTAGTGATTGGTATCAAAATACAATAAATTGGGGGCTCCTTAGTAAAATGAAGAACTGTTTGATGATAACTGTGCCCCTCATTTGCAATTTAGGTACATTATTAATGAAACAAAAGATTTTCCTAATGTCTTTATCTAATATCAGGTGGTCTAATTATTTATCAGAATGCCCAGGTTAGTGTTGCAGGGGGACTGTCAGCCTGCTTCCAAGTCCCTAGGAACTGAGCTTCACCTTGTCTAACCTGCACATTTCTTCTGAATCCATATAAATCTGCTAGACATGTTTTGAGAGAAGCTCCCATGGCTGTTGTGTGAGCGGCAGTCTGCCCTGGTGCTAACCCTGCCGATTCCCCCTTTCCTTTTGCTGTGGTTGCTCCTATGAACAGGCCCTGAAGCTTCAGCATCATTTGGACATCTTGTTGATGGAAATGACAGTAGCAGTTTTTGAAATTTTAAGGGCAGATGGACAAGCGCACCCCTCAAAGCCAGCCAGAGCTACTTGTCGCCCTCCATACTCAGATTCAGTGTTGTCAGGAGAGGCTCTTCACCTCCCAAGCTTTGGTTTCACCATTGTGAAAATAGCGCTCTTCTCTGAGGGTTGTGAGGCTCAAGAGTGAGTGCTCCCGGGCCACTGTGAGTTCCAGTCCAGCGCACACATGGGTTCAGAGAGGACGTGACGCCTCCTGCTCCGCAGCTTCACCCAGGTTGACTCTGCCTTACAACAGTCCTTGGTTCATCATGCTGTCCGGACAGCAAGACTGGAATTATTACTTAAAATTTTTGTTTGCATTTGTACAATTGTAATTTGTGAGATTTCCTCATAAATTCGTTCTTATAAATGTGGGGATGCCAAAAAGGGAGAGTTCAAACAAATGAAAAGAGAAGCATCTGGGGTTAGCAGAGGCACAATATGATGCTAAATATTCTTGTAAAGAAATGAAACATCCTATTTGGTCAGAACCTTGGTCCCCACAGTGTCTCACTGATTGAATAATCACCTTGTTTTCAGTGTGAAGTTTCAACAAATGGTATGGTTATTTTTAGTCTTTGAGAAACCATATAAAAGAGATTTTTGTACTCACATTTTATACTACAATAGACCTGAAATAATTATTCAAGAAAATGGGGATTATTATACAATTGTATTATATACACATATATAATACACACACAATACAGTTTAATGCAGTTTTGAAGATTAATGATAACTTAATCATACCAACCCAACTATATTCAAACTATATTCATCTTTGAATATTCTTGTTTGTTTGTTTTTTCTGGTACTAGGGATCGAACACAGGGGTAATTTATCACTGAGCCACATGCCCAACCCTTTTAATTATTTATTTTGAGACAGGATCTCACTAAGTTGCTTAGGGCCTCACTAAATTGCTGAGGCTGGTCTTCCATTTGTGATCCTCCTGCCTTAGCCTCCAGAGCCTCTGGGATTACAGGCATGTGCCACCATACCTGGCTCCTCTCTGCATATTCTATTTTTTTTTCTTCTTTTGTGGTGCAAGGGATTGAACCCAGGGCTTTGTGCACTTGAGGCAAGCACTCTACCAACTGAGCTATATCCCCAGCCCCTCTCTGCATATTCTTGCATACAACTTTCACATAAATGTTGCTAGCTTCCCTTAGGAGGTACAGACACTTTCAGAGTACTCTTGTTGCTTTAATGTTGCATCATAAATGTTTCCCATATTACAATATCATCTTCTTGTGTGGAGGTTTAAAGGATTACATAGTATTCCATTTATTTACTGGATCGTAATTCTCTAAACACTTCCCACTTGTTGAGCATTTAAATTGTTTTTGTGTTATGTGTTATTCATAAAGCAACTCTACATTTTTTCTCTTAGTGTTTGCTTCCCTTAAATTGTTTTCTCAGAATCATTTTGCAGAAATGGGATTGCAGTTCAACACATATGAATAATTTTCTGATTCTTGATTCATAACACTATACTGCTTTCCAGGATTGACGCACAGCACTGTCTGTTTCAGTATTTAATAACCATCACCAGTGCCGCTGAAGATGGTCCTTATTCAGCACATTTATGGGTAGGTAGATTTATAGTCTTATACTGGAAAACAGCTTAGTGTTGGGGGTTATTTAAATCTAAAAACCTAAGAAGAGACTAGGACTAAACCAACACAGAGGTTTCTAGCTTTGACTTTTTAGGTGATTCTATCATTTCATGACACATTGAAGCTAACTGTATTCAGCTGATTATTTATTCCATTATTTGTGTTTGTATGCAGGTGTAGGCCAAATTTTGAATGCTGACCCTATTGGAACTGAGGGAGAGAGAGCACGCTAGACATAAAACATGATATAAATGTGAATCACATGTGACTGTTTAAAAAGCTTTGATTAATGCCAACACGATACAGGCAGAAGCTGAAAGCAGTATTGCCTTCAGGGTCCTGAAGGCATTGTCCATGAGTGAAATGGCATAGGGTTGGACAGTCTGGGCCATCGGGGACAGGTGAAGTGGAAGTGCAGATCTAATCTGAATGGGGATACTGAGTCCCAGTTGATGACTTTCTAAAAAGTGCTAATTAATTAGTGTTTTACAGTTATACATGACGGTGGGGTGGGGTTCATTTTGGCTTGTTAATAAATGCATGTGATATAGTTCGCTCCGTTTCTGTCCTCAGTGCTTTCCCTTTCCCTCTTCTCCTTGTAACATAGAAACTTCAGAGTTTTCATTTTTTTTTCAGGAATATTTGGATGTTTGGATCTTTAGGTTTTAGATAAATCTTCTGGTATTTATAGGTCATGATGAATATAAGCATTGACATCTTTACTAGTTACTAAATGTTGTTGCAGATGCAACAAAAACACCCTAAAGTTCAATTTGGTCACTGCTGCCAGTTTGAGACTGCTTTCATTTGACTCTAATTACAATCCAGTGAAGCAGGCAGAGAGGGTATTTATTTGTACAAACAAGGAAGCTAAGGCCCAGGAATTATTGTCCCACGGTTTGTTCACTGCCTGTCCCATGGTGACAAAAGCTTCATAAAGCCCGATCCTCCTTGAATTGCTGGTTCTTTTCACTGTTCTACACCGATACATTACCACATAGTTGTAATACTGATATTGTCCACCCTATTCTCCCAAATTTGGGCATTTTATTCTGCAGACCAATGCATCACCTCTTTCTATGTTACACGTGGGGAAATAAGAGGTGATCAAAGTATGATTTTATGAATTACATGGTTTATTGCCATACAATGAAAATTTTTGCTTAGGTTCATAATGCTTAAGGATGAGAAGAATAATGTAAACAAACTTCACAGGGAGTATATTAGATATACATTAAGTGCATAGTGAGTTATGAATTTATTTTTTTAAATTTTTATTTATTTTTTAAATTTTTACAGACTTCATTTTGATTCATTGTACATAAATGGGGTACAGCTTTTCATTTCTATGGTTGTGCATGATGTAGATTCATACCATTCATGTAATCATATATGTACATAGGGTAATGATATCTGTCTCATTCCACCATTTTTCATACCCCTGCACCCTCCCCCTCTCATTTCTCTTTTCATAATCTAAA
The DNA here is from genome assembly GCA_020662805.1 of Glaucomys volans. Classification (NCBI taxonomy): domain Eukaryota; kingdom Metazoa; phylum Chordata; class Mammalia; order Rodentia; family Sciuridae; genus Glaucomys; species Glaucomys volans. Next base: position 56,832 of record JAJEJO010005279.1, on the reverse strand, counting down.
GTTCCTCCATTCTTCTCTCACCCCCACCCCCTAAACCTGATTATATATTACAGTCCAGTTGCTCAGGATAGAAGTAGACCTTGATGGAAAGGAAAATCTAACTAAATTTTGAGGTATATCTTTATACAAGCATGTCTTTGGAGGAGCTGGCGCCACCATTGCAGCAGAGATCTGCAGTGTCACATGAGGTGTCTTGGTATTCAAGGGTGGTGCCAGTGTTGGCGGGTAAGTGTTCAAAACCTAGGGCCAACATGGTGTCACCCTGTTACAGCCTGAGCTCTCAAGTCTTTGGAGAAGCAGCCAGCCAGCAGAGTGTGGTCCTGCCATGGCCTAAGTTCTTAAAGTGTCAGTCAAACCTTTGAGATTATATGCATCTTAAAATTCTATAGTTGCTGTGGTTTAGATCTTGAGTGTTGCCCAAAGGTCCATGTGTTAAAGGCCTGGTGTCCAGCTTGTGATACTGCTGGGAGGAGCCTTTAAGAAGTGGGGACTAGTAGAAAGTCTTCAGATTATTGGGAACAAGCCCTTGAAGGGGATTGTGGAACCCCGGTCTCTGTCTCTTTTGCTTCATGGCCATGAGGCGAGTGGTTCTGCTCTACTGCACTCCTGCCATGGTGTGCGGCACCTGCAGTGGCCAAACCTAAAACAATTTAGGCCCACCAGGCCTAAAACAATGTATTTGCCCAATCATGAATTGGAATCTCCATAACTGTGAGCCAAAATAAACCTTTTCTCATTTTAAATTGATTATTTTGGGAATTTCATTATAGTGATGGAAAGGTGACAAACATTGTAATTGAGGTTAATAACTCACAGATGGGAGTCTGATAAGATTTAATGTAACATTACTGAAGGGAGAGGGAGTTTGCTCCCACATACGGGGGTCTGATTAGATGTTGTATTCTTAAACAAAACATCAAAACAAAAACGCAAACTCCAAAAGAAAACTTTGTGTAACAAACTATGAATTTGGAATAATTTCAAAGCTACATAACACCCAAGAACAAGGGTTTACGCACTTTCTCTGTGAAAGGCCAGATAATAAATATTTTAGACTTTATGAGTCACGCCTTCTTCATTGCAAGTATTCAAGCTACCCAAACAAATGTAAATAAATGGGTATGGCTGGGTTTCAGAAGCCACATTCTGCTTGAGGGCTATAGTTTGCCAGTTTCTGCCCTAGAAGACAGGGAAATTACCCACTCAACTGGGAAAGTTCCTTGCTCATAATAGATGTTTAAACTCTTTCTTAGTTCTTTGGCTTTCCTTAATGATTCTTAGAAATGTTTATTCTTTGCACCTTAAATTACTCTGAGGTTGCAGTGGGTGTGCTAGTAAATGTATAACAACTGGTTCTCTGGGATACAAAAGTTTTGATGAGTAGTTTGCCAATTTATAATTCCTGTGGTATAAATATTCTCATCATGGCCAATTTCAAGTCATCGACATGACTGAACACGGAGTGGAGATGACATGCAGTTGGGGTTGGCTCTAGAACCCTACAGTCTGAGGGAATAGACCAGTTTCTGGCAGAAGTAACAGAAATTCCAACTAGTTATAACAATAAGTAAATGTTCTGTTACTTCATAGGCTAGATAGAGTGGCTCCAGAAGTAGTTGATTCAGTAGCTCAGTGACATCACTGAGGTCCCAGGTTCTTTTCATTGTTCTGCCCTGCTGGCCTTGGCTTGCTGACTCTGTCCTTGGGCTAGCTTCCTTCATGGTTAAGAGGTGGCTGTTGTAGTTCCAGGTAGCAGGTCCAGATTCAGAATGTTTACAGGATGAAGAAGGGCTTATTTCTTTCCTGTGTCTTAGAAACAAGGAAAAATGTCCTGGAGGATTTCCCCTGGAAGCTCATTGGTTAGAATTGCTGTACATCCCATTCCTTGTCACTCACTGCCAGGGGAGGGAGATCAGCCACAACCCATTCCCAGAAACAAAGGGTTGGACTAGCATTCCCCAAGGCACGTGGCTGCTGGAAAGAGCCAGTAGATACCTGAACAAAACCAGGGTTAGAATAGGATGGAGAATGGGGCGAACTATGGATTTTGAGTGGGCAGCCCAACTGTCAGCTATAGTAGCCTGTGTATGTGAAAGCTATGAATATGACTAGCTCTCTTAAGTTAGTCTTTCTCTGAGTGTTTGAGGGAAGAAAGTAGTAGACTATTAAAGTAACTTTTCTACAACACAGTTATACTTTGGAGGGATGAATTCTGAAGCTCCAGAGTGTTGGACACTCTTTTGGAAGACTGGTTTTGCTTTGAATTTGGAGATAATTCTGTGACTGATTAAGCCAGTAATCTATAGACACCTTCCAGGGAAATAGCAATGGTGCCTTTTTTTAAAAATGCATTTATGGCTGAATCAGCCTGCATTTTACATCATCCTTTGAGTGCGTCATCAGCAAGAATAATATGTGTAGGATTAGGCAAAATCATTTATGAATTTCTACCACAGAATAAGGACATGTGATGAAAGCAGTGCAGGGCATTGGTTAGAAAGAGTGGCCTTGCAATCAGATCAAGTTCATATCCCACTTCTGCTGCTTAATAATGACAACAGTAATTGGGAAAATTAATCTTTCTAGTCTGAGTTTCTTACCTTCTTTGGTTGTTATAAGGGTTAAATGAGATTCTGTCTCTGATGCTGCTTAATGGCATCTTTATGGAAGTGCTCTATAAATGGCAGCTCGCTATCATTGTTTTCACAAGTCCCAACACTGGTTTTTTTGACCATTAGTCCCTAGGCCAGTTATTAATATTATTATTTCCAATAATGATTTTCATTTTCTATATTCCATAAGTTTAGTATTTGTATCAATATTGGTCTTCCAATATTTTTGATGGATCTCTAATGATCTTCAGTTGTCTACTCACTCTCCTTGGTCAGCCTCCCCACATTCACAGGATGGCTAATAAGATGAAGAGGATGCACCTGGCTTCAGAGTGAGCCATCTCAGGTGGTGTATGTGGAGTCACTATTGCTGCCTCTATCTCACTACCTTTGCTCTGTATTTGCTCTCAGAACTCACAGGCAACTGGTTTGTTTCCAGTGGCTTCAAAGATGGACATGTGCAAAACTGTGTTGTGAGCCATTTTCTTGAGAAAGCTATGGTCTTATAATAACACATACCTCATTACACAGTTTGGTTTCCCTATATTTTACCAGGTGGTACACAGTCTGTGTTCATCTGATAATGCACACTTTGTCATACCTGAAACAATCTTTCCTTTAATTAATGTTAAGATTTCCTCTTGCAATCATAATAAAGTCACATCAACAATTGAGTTATTTGCTCAATCCACTAGAAAAAGTACCTGTCAAAACTCTTATTTTGCCTCTTAAGAAAACTTGTCCTTATTGAAGAGTACCTTCAGGAACTTTTTTCTTGCATTTTCTACAGGGCCAGAATCCAGACATAGCTTAGTAGGTTCTGTGGCTGAGGGCCTCACAAAGCTGCAGCCAAGGTGTCAGCTAGACTGTGTTCTTAACTAGGGAAAAATCAGCTTCCAAGTACACTTGGGATGTTGGCAAAAATAAAAACAAAAAAAATTCTAAGATCTTCAGTTTTGTTTTGTTTTTCCTTCTGTTAGCTGACAGTTCCTGCCAAGTGGTTCTCTCCATGGGTGGTATGCAACATGGCAGCATGTGTCTACAGGGCCAGCGGGAAGGAAGGAGTACTAATAGGAAAGTAATAATCACTTCGTACCAAATGAAAAAACCCCACCTGTGGACATGGCAATAAAATACAAACATGTCCCATTTTTGTTTGTAGATGGCCAGTAACCCATGTGCCAGGTAGCATTCTATGCCAACCTTGAATAACAACAGGAAGCCACTGAGCAGCAAACTCTTCCAAGATCATAACTTGCTGTTGGAATAACTTGGAAAAGAAGAAAAAGGAATCAGAACTATGGCAAAAGTAAATAGAGCTGGGTCTACCTCCCCTCCAGATGGAGGATGGGGCTGGATGATTGTGGCTGGCTGTTTCCTTGTTACCATCTGCACCAGGGCAGTCACCAGGTAAGTGGGGATTTCCTTCTTTTCTTTCTTCTTTTCTTTTCTTTTCTTTTCTTTTCTTTTCCTTCCCTTCCCTTCATTTCCTTTTCTTCTTTTTCTTTTT
>JAJEJO010005279.1:0-52610 GCA_020662805.1 Glaucomys volans | reverse complement strand
TTTTCTTTTCCTTCCCTTCCCTTCCTTTCCTTTTCTTCTTTTTCTTTTTCTTTTCTTTCCTTTCTTTTTTTGGAGATGGGATCTTGCTATGCTGCCCAGGCTGGTTTTGAACTCATGGACTCAAGGGATCCTCCTACCTCACCCTCTCAGTACTGGGACAACAGTTACCATATCTGCCTTGGATTTTATTTTTGGTTTGTTAAGACCTGGTTTGTCTTTTCTTCTAAATCTGCTTCATTCTATTTCTGAAACTATCATTGTGAAAGTGTGTGTGTAGTGTGTGTGTGTGTGCACGTGTGTGTTTCCTTGGACTGCACACATTTTTTTTCTTTGCAAGTTCTGATATTCAAGAGTCCTGGAGAGTGGTCTCTTCCATAATATCTAATATGCGTTAGAATGTTTAGGAGTGGTAGGATATTTTTAGACCAAGAGTAATGGCTACTCCAGCATTCATTTTCATCAGCAGCTCTAGAAGATGTGAAAGTATATGACTATTTTTGCCCTCTATCTTCCCTCATCATTAATATGAAATATTTAAACCCATCATGTATGAAATGACATGGGAAATGTCTGGATTTGCACATTAGAGGAGGAATTTATGGTATTTTCACGATGAAATTACTTTTCTAGGGATTTTAAATAATTGCTAAATTCACACCCAAGAAGGTAAGTTAGCGTAAGCTGACATGGCTCCAGAGATGTGTAAGATGATTTCTTCAAGTTAATTTTTTCAGAACTTTCTTATCTGTCATATTAATGATAAATTAATTAAGATAAATCTTAATCATTAAGATTTTATAGTGGAAGCAGAAAGCTAATAGGGTGTGCAATTCCTAATTCATAAATCAACAAAGCATTATGACAAGAGATCATAATGATGTTACATGTGTCTTTAAATCTAGGGATGAGGAAAAAGGACACCAAGTGACAAAAAGCATGATTATAGTGTTTATAGATTTGTGAGCATATCATATGGAGTTACTCTTAAGCAGAGTTAGGGACTATATTCACCCCAGAAAGGAAGCACATGTAACTTGGGAACCCTTTGGCTCAACAGGTACTGAGCCCTTGGAAGGTCACAGCCTAGAATTCCAATTCCTTTGTTTCATTTCACATTTTGGCTGTGGTGATGAAGGCTGTTTGAGGTTGAAGAAGAGCAATCACATAAATACAGGGGTTCTCTCATTCTTGCTTCTTTCTCTTTTTTTCTCTAAAGGTATGGTATTTGCTTTGCTTAAGTTAAATGGGGGTGCACTGCAACTCATTTCATCTCATTTATATTTGGAATAAATACTTGAGATCTGCATATGTTAACTCTTTCCTCTCAGTTACTTTTTTTTTTCTAGTAGTACTCTGCTTCTCTTCTCTAGCAACACATTTTTGACAGTACAAGAAAGCCATTTGTGCTAATGACTTTATTTGAAGGCATCATCCATAAAGGCATTGATACCCCACCCCCAAAAGATACTGTGCAGGATAGAAACAGGATGATTGCCTTTACTACAATAAGGGTTTGTTGATTGTGTGTTATAATAAACAGTAAACTTGTTTAAAATAATAACAGATATTGAGTCTGATTTTTATTGCATGTATATTATGGATCTTGTGTTCTGGGTGTGAGGAGGTTGTAGAGTTAAAAGGAATCTCTTCATGTTGGTCCTTCCATGTGCAATCTGCCATCATTCTCACAAGGGGTAAGTTCTGAAAGTGGGCTCAGTGGTTTATAAGGAGAGCACATGCTGGACTCTTCTGGGTAGTTTAGTCTTCAGGATGAAGCTGCACTCTTGTGCAGTTGTTCTGGGTTGTGATACTAAGATGCTTCTCTCAATTACATTGTCTCTTATAAACCTCCGATTTAGGTACAATAAACATATTCACCCCCATTTGATTGATTAGGACAGAGCTAGGCATAGTGGTGCATGCCTGTAATCCCAGCTACTTGGGTGGTTGAGGCAGGATCACAATTCTGAGGCCAGCCTGGGCAACTTAGTGAGACCCTGTTGCAAAATAATAAGGGGTGGGGATGTAGCTCAGTGATAGAGCTCTTGCCTAGCATGTGTGAGCCTTGATTCCCAGTATTGCAAAAAAAAATTAGGACACTGATGCCTAAAAAGGTTAAATAACTTACCTACATTTTTTGGCTCATAGAACAGAGATGAACTGGAATCCTAATCTCTTTTACTTCTCATCTGGTTTATTTGCCAGTTACCTATGCACTCATAATCCAGACTTTGTTTTGTTTCATTTTGTTTTTTTGGTACCATGGATTGAACTACTGAGCCATATCCCCAACCCCTTTTATTTTTTATTTTGTGACAGGGTTTCACTGAGTTGCTTAGGGACTCACTAAGTTGCTAAGGCTGGCTTTGAACTCATGATCCTCCTGCCTCAGCCTCCTGAGCCACTGGGATTACAGGTGTGCACCACCCTGCCTGTGTAATCCAGACTCTTGAAATGCACACATATACATAGAAATCACTATTTTTTAAAAATATGTAACTAAATCATGTCTTATCCTGTTATTTCTCATACATACCCCATAATTCTACCTGCCCCTTCATACACTGCACACACACACACACACACACACACACACGCATGTACATACAATTTGTAGTTTACCCTCTAGAACAACTACAGCATTACAAGACTTTTTTTTTTTAAGCAAAAATGCCTTGGTTATGGGAAACATTGTCTTAAGGTGGGCTACCTCCTAACACCCAAGGGACTGTCTTGTCAGTAATGAGAAGTCATAGTACCAAGGGGACTGTTGTCTCCAAATTCCTCTTACGAAGACCTTCTACCCTTGGTCCTATTGGTAACTGACCATAGGTAATGTCTGCCTCATCCCTATAGAAACAACCACATTAAGAGACTGCATGTGTGGATTCTTTGCTGTTCTTGGGAACAAGGGAGATAACTTGGGGTGGGGATATGTAGATAACTGATAACTTACATCAGGGACACTAATTTACTGATGGTCTTTCATGCTTATCTGTGTTATGTGGCATGTATTGTTTGGCAGGACTTTGAATTTCAACATTCTTTCAATAACAATAGGATGGCTGATAGATCCATGACTGCCACCTTGCATCATTTTTTAGATTATAATTTTAAGTTTCAACTTTGATTCAGTTGGTACCAATCCCACTAATATGCACCATGCTTTCACTGAGGATGAGCTCTGTGCTCGGTGCTTCCAAATTCCAGAGATGTTAGACACCATATGGTAAGCTCAGGCATAAATAACTGAAATAAAAATCAAAATGTACCATATGTAACTTAAGTAAAAACAAAATGTAAAATAATACTGAAAGATAAGTTCTGAGCTGTAAGTTCAGGGCAGGCTTTCTAGAGAAGTTGACCCTGGAGTGAGGTCTTAAAGAATAAGTATTCAGCCTAGCAGAAATGACAGAGAAAGATGTTTCAAGCCACGTCAGTGCCAAGCTCTTCACCTATCATTCCGTGGTGGCTATGCAATTAGGTTCCCTTCCTGAACTACCAAGGGTTGAAACAGAAATCAGAAAAGAAATTTGTGTCTGAGGTTATCAGGAGATGTGGAAATGATGATGCCTGAGTCGAATGAGGCTAGATGACAAAAATGTGACAGTGTGGCCAGCATTAGACTTTAAATGTCACGAATCCAGGAAGCAGCCACAAGAACTGGCAATGGAAACAAGCAGGTAAGCCAAGTGTGATTCATTCAATCAGATAATCAGTGCCTATTGGGAAAATAACGTTTTTTTCAATAGAAATCTTTTATTGCATCACTGAAATATCAAATCGACTCTCCAGGTCTGTGCTTCTATGGCTGGATAACTCTTAGATCTTATTCATCAGCCTGCTGAACTGTTCCTTTTTCAGAACCATAAATACCATCCAAAAATTTTCTGATATCCTTGATTTTCACTGTTGTGGCTTGCTGAATTAAAGCAGCTGAATTTGAAACAAGTTCAATATCATTTCTTTTGAGAATAAATTTGTCTTTCTGAGCCTGAGATACTGAGCAAGCAACAACTGTCCTCATCCGAACCCTGTGGACATATTTTTTACCCAAGAAAGTTCGAATTTCAACAAGAGACCCATTCTCCTGAATAACATCATTGATGAGGAAGTGAGTGTACACAGACCTCGTCTTGTAAGGAAAGCCCCAACGTGACACCTTTGATCATGTTCTGTTCATGACTACAGATAGTGCAAACAGTGGCCAATTCCTTTCTATTTCCCCACCATTTGTCAACTTGTAGTCTCTTCTTTTTCTTTCCAAGGAGGCTGAGTTCTACATTGATATGATTGAAATCCCTCTGGAGGGTTCCTCTTGGGCCCCTCACAATAACTGTGCATCTTTTCAGAGTAATGCCAACATTTTCTGGTATATCAACAGTCTGATTGCTGAGAATGGTCTTCATTCTCACAGTAGATGTGGCAAAGAGCAACTCTTTTTTTAATTTAAAAAATTTACTTAAAATCTAAATATCAAGCAATCCAATTTTAAAAAATTTGGAAATACATAAAATAAAAATTCTTTTTCTCCTCACTTTCTAAATCCCAGTTTCACTGCCTAAAGTTAACCTCATCAATAGTTTCTTGATGTTGGCCCCAAAATTAAATGAAGCAAAATAAAATCCCCCAACCTTATATGAACATGTAATGCATGTTCTTTTCATTTATATCAAATGGGATCATATTATATACTCTGCTTAGTGCTTCTTTTCTCCCCACTTAGTAATATCTCTTGTAAATATTTTTTTATTTAGCACACATGATTGTACCTCATTGAAAAATAGCCACTTGTAATTCTACCATATGGATGTATCCATGATTATTTAACATATTTTTATTAATAGAGCATTTATACTATTTTCTGGTTTTGCAAAAACCAGAAAAAAAAAGTGTTGCAAAAAATGACCTGAGCCATTTTAAAATTCTGTTTCAGCTCTTGCCTTGTACCACATGAAATTTACCTCGGCCTTAGAGTTGTGCAGGCTATTAATACAGTCATTATTATTTACTTTCCCCTCTGTTAGTGTGTGTATTGATTACTTTCTTTTTCTTTGAGACATCTTTTTACCAAGTAATTATCTATGGTAAGAATCACATTTCAATTTGTAATTTGCATGACATTCTATGCAAAAATGGTCCTCTTGGGTTGGAGTTGATACTTGAAGAGCAAATTTTGATTTAAATATACCAAACAAAATCCCCCACAAAACCAAAACAAAACAAAACACAAGGTTGAGACATTTTTTTTCTGTCTTCCTAGTCCAAATTAACTTAGTTGCAATTAATGTCTAGAGTGCTTTGGAATTTTGCAGCTGTTTAACAATAGTTGAATTCTATAACTAATAGCTAACTTTTGGTGAGCATTTATTTTGTGCTTGTTGGCATACTTTCAAATATTTTTCATGGAATCATTTAATCATAACACACAGAAATTGAGTAACATGTCGAAGTTCCATGGTTAGTAAGTGGCTGTGTTCTTAATCACTGGGCCACACTGCCCAGTTGCCTGCACTTGAGCTGTCTTAGTGGATAACTTCATCAACCAAAGAAAAATCATTATCAAATGCCACTCAGTAGGAGCCAGGTCAGAATTTTACAGCAGAGTGAGAAGACTGAGACAGCAAGCATGTTGACCCCTAGAGAGAAAGAATTTTCGAGAATGCCCTTTCACGACAGATGATGCTGGTGGTATTTTGTTTCTGCCTTCCTCTAAACAGAGCCTACAAACCCTGAAGTGCGGAGGCGCCGGCCATTCTCACCAGTGCTTGACAAGGGTCCATTGACAAGATGCTTACAAGGCCTCATCGAAGTGGGAATCGCCAGATGCTTGCCTCCGGGGCCTGGTGTTTTTTCTGTTGTTTGTGATCTATTACTCAACTAAGTCTCAGAAAATTACTAAGGAGAATGAGGGGAACATAACTAAAAGTCCAACAACTAATAGTTCTTCAAAACATCGAAGGCAAATAATAATTTTGCAACGGTGTAATGAGTCTCTCCCAAATGGAGAAAGTTTTGAGTATATGAAACAACAGTCATTGAATGTAATGGGGCCCTCTTTGCCTGCTATGGCAGTAAAAAAATTTTCCAGTGAAGTTCATAAAAATTCCCCCAAAACTAATCATCAATTACCCTCCACTGTTGCAACAAAATATGGCAATTTTTTTTTTTTATTAAAGACAGGCCTTGGTATCCACCTCAAGGAAAGCCTAATAAAAATATAGATTTAGATTTACCATTGTCTCCTACAGGATGGGTTAATCCTGAGGATAGCTATGTGTATGTATGGTGATGGGGAAAAAGAATTCGTTGGCAATATCTTCCATTTATGACGAGGCTTGGACATAAATATAATTTACACTGGTGTTTAATGTCCTGTGCTCGTAAAAGGAGTTGGACAAAGCAATATAATAAAAATCTTCAAAAGGTTTGGCCACGGCAACCACAGAGACCAATACCCACATGTATGCCTTAATCAGCAATATCTTATCTTTATGTAAAGGTTAAGTTCGCATGTTAAAAAACAAGTTCAAATAGATAAAAATGTCTGTTACTTTAACCACGTGTAATAAAAATTATATAGGTCAATAGAAGTTCACATTATATAAGTAAGTTTTACTAGGTAATAGGAATAATAGATATTCTTAGAAATAAATCATTATGTAAGATTAATAAGTAAGGTCATTGTTTTCTCATGTTCTATCTCAGTTCCTCGTAAAAATGTTCCCTGTTCTGTACCTTGGAAGGTTCCTTGTTCTGTGAACCACAAATTGTCATTATAGCCAGAAACTACTGTATAAAAACAGAGCGCTAAGCTAAATAAAGTGTGAGTAGTTGCACCAGATCTCCAGTCTGTGTCAATTGCTCTCCATCCATCACTGATGCTGTCCTCTCAAGACTCTCTTTGCCAGGAAGACCCCTTGACCCTGCTTGGGCTGGACCCCGGCACTGAAGGACCTGAGGAGTTGTTTGCTACTGCAGCTATATTTGCTGTTAAGTGTTCTCAGCAAAAAAACCATGGGAATGCTAAATTATGGGCATGAGTTTTCTGTTCATCTTTATGTTATACCATGCCAATATTAAATGCACATTTGAGCATATTTTTTTAGCTTATATATGCACATGTGTTCTGTTTTTACCAGAACAGCAGAAATCCTGCACAAAACTAACTCAACTGTTTTTATTTGACTTCTGGATACTTGCACATCCCGCCAACATTCTCTAAGCTTCAGTTTACTGAGGAGTAATGGAGGGTCGAAAGGGAGAGGAACTAGGGGTAGCCCTCTCTTTTCCTTCTGTATCATCATCCTCAGCAGAAGTAGTTGGCTGATACAGTAGAAAAGGATGTGATGGGAATGTTTGGTCCTTTGTGATTTTTAGGATATACCCTGGCCTGTTTCTGAATTTGAGCAGGTTTTGGTTCAGAAGGGAAGCATGGTCCTTCCTGGGGCTGTTAGACCTTTCTTTCTTGCTCCCAATGCAGGTAACACACTTGTGCTCTGTTGGAGTCTTATTGAATTCCTTTGGATCATGAATCCACTGAAATTCCATGCTCGTGAGGCATTGCTAATGCTACTCACAAGTGGGACATAAAGGCATACTTAGTGCAAATATCTTCTCTGCTAATGTGCAGACTTCACTGTTCTATTGGGCTTCACTTAAAGAACTGAGATTCAAAGAAAATTAAGGATCTGAAGTTAGTGACAACTGAGCATTAAGTCAGGTTTCATGCTTCTGAGTTCCAGGCTCTGCCCTCTTCTTTCTCCTCAAAGCTCTCCATCACACACCTTTACATCCAGCTGCAACTGCCAAGGAGAGGGAGAGTGAAAATAACAGGTGACTATGGGCTGCTGAAGCATGATAACTTGGAGTTGAGACCAGTACACAGAGATGGAGAAACTTATCTCCTCCTCCAGCCACAAGCCTGAATTCTTCTGTGCTATCAGAGAGCAAAAAGCTTCTGGCACTGAATTAGGACACCATACTAATCTGTGGTGCAAATCATTGCCTTTGCCTCATGTATCTCTTTTTCTCCTATGGAAAATTAACTATTTTTCAACAATCCCCACTTCCCACACACCTAATTATGTAAGAAATAATTCAAAATAATTAAAAATGCATAATAAGATAAAATGATCATTTAAAATTCTACCAGTCACATATAATGATTGGGTGCATTTTGGTGTATGCTTTTGAGCCTTTTCTATTTACAGAAATTATATTTTTTACAAAAACTAAAAACTATGTTCTTACTACATGAATTTGTCTTATAACTTCTTTCTTTTTAAAACTTTTTCTTTGAAGTGCTAGGAATTGAATTCAGGGGCACCTATCTACCTCCCCAGACATTTTTTTTTTCACTGTTAGATAGCATCTCACTAAGTTGCCCAGGCTGGCCACAAACTTGCTGTGCTCCTGCCTCAACCTCTCACGTTGCTAGGATTTCATGGCTGTAACTTGCTTTTTCACTTAACAGGATATTTTGGATTTATTTCCAAATCAGGAGAAACAGATCAGTACCATTTTAATACTTTCTAATACAGTATTTTATTTTATTTATATGCCATACTTTGTTTAGCCAGTCCTTCATTGATGAATAGTTTGGTTATCATATTTGGCTATAATGAGTAGTTGTCAAAAATACATACTTCTATGAATATCTATTATTATTATCATCATCATGATCTGATTATTACCTTTGTATGAATCCTAAAAGTGAAATTGCTGGGTTTTATTTTTATAAATTGCTTTTTATTTTTAAAATTGTAAGTTATATAATCACCTTTTAGAAGTTATAGATAGCTGGGTATGTTGGCACACATCCGTAATCCCAGATCCTCGAGAGGTTGGGACAAAGGATCACAAGTTTGAAGTCAGCCTGGGTAACTAACTCAGTGAGACCCTGTCTCAAAATTTTAGAAAGGGGTAGGGCTGGGGATGTAGCTCAGTGGTTAAGCATCCTCGGGTTCAATCCCCAGTACCAAAAATAAATAAAGAAAGAAAGAAGTTGTTCTAGATGTTAACAGAGTACTAAGATGAATAATGAACCTTGTTCTTGACCTGCTGTCTTTCCCATAAACTTTCTCTAGAGGAGGCGTCTTCACATCTACTTGTCTTCAGAAGCCCCTTTTTCTGGTTGAATGCTTACTCTTTTAGTTCTCCAGAATGACCCAAATGGTTAATGTCTGAATTCCAACCTACTACGCTCAGTAATTAAAACCCTTGGAAATTGGAAGAGCTGTTTTAACTAAAACTTTTAAATTGTGGTTCAATTCCATGTTTATTTACTATCTACAGATAAAATACTTGCTTTGTGTTTTTCAGATGTATCTCAATTTTTTTTGTGGAATTCCAGACATACTTTGCTCAGGATTATGCACAAACAGCATGGATCCATTCCATTGTAGATTGTGTGACTATGCTTTGTGGTGAGTATCACCTAGACAATTACTAGGTACCCTTGAACTGTCATGACCATGATCTTTGACAAAGATCAGATGACAGTGACTTTGATTACCAGTATTTCTACATGTAAGGAGTATGTTAAAAATTGAGCCTGACGGGGTGGTGCACACCTGTAATCCGAGCAGCTTGGGAGACTAAGGAATGAGCATCTCAAGTTCAAAGCCAGCCTCAGCAACTTATCAAAGCCCTGTCTCAAAATAAAAAATAAAAATGGGCTGGGGATATGGCTCAGTGGTTAAGCACCTGAGTTCAATGCCAGGTACCAAAAAAAAAAAAAAAAAAAAAAAAGAAGAAAGAAAGAAAGAAAAATTGGCTAAGACTATATTCAAAGAAAAGATCAATCCTACCTCAACTGAATCAAATTTGCTTTTGGAATTAATGGTTTTGGCTGATGCTAAATGGAAGAAGTCATTAATACACTGATAAGGCCACATATCGCTTGGTTCTTCCATGTAAGGTAGGATGCTGAGCCTCATAGAACTTGTCCTGATTTGGGGAACAGTTTACTACATAGTACATGCTTGGCTTTTGTCTTGCAAATGCCATGGTATATTCATTCTCCAGCCAAGTAAACAGTCACTGGATACCACCACGAGTCATTTCTATATGCTGTCCTAAGTGAGGGTCAGTAGTGTTTCTTTACATCTCAAGTCTTGGTTTGCATCCCATTCCCTTCCCAGAGGGTTCAGAATTTGGCTCAAATTTCATCTTCTCATGCATAAATCTTCATGCTTAGTAAAGTACTGGGGAAGGATAAGAATGTATAATAAGGAGCTAAAAATATTCACTGTGGCTATTTCATTCAAGAAATCTCAAAGGTGCTTTACAGGGGATGTAGAGTATTCTAGAAATTCATGGAAACCAACATCGCATCTGTATAGTAGGAGACAACAAACTTTGATGTTTTTCTTTTTATAAATTTCAATCCACAGTTATCAATTGTTAGTCAGTAAGATTGGATTAAATTGGAGCAATCTGTACAGCCTAGACCCACTTAATGCTTTCACTTAGAGGAGCGGCAAGTATTTTAGAAAAATTTTATCTCTTCAGGCCACATCTCAGTGGCAAAAGAGAAATACTGTGTTATTCAATAACTCATAATAACTTCATCTGATTCCATTCTAGGTACTGACTCATTTTTATTTTTAGGAAAAAAAATGTACATTCTCAGGAATCAGTTAAATTGTGCTGAAATGTATTTCTTGGGAAGAAGTTGAGAGCAATTCTAGAACTAAAAACAGGTTTCATGAGAAGACCAAGTTGACTTTTTCAACTTATAAAAGGTCTTAGGAGACCAAAAAATCATATATTTGGGTTTTGGAGTCTGACATTTTTTTTCCCTCTTCAGCTATCACTTGATTTTCAGGGTCATGTTGTTAGTCACAGCATTTGTATCAGTCGCCAAGAGGCTGTTTGTCTTTCTCAGAGGTTACGGGTGACTCATTTCCCTCACTGTTATCTTTTGGAGAATATCTATAATCCCCCAAAGAGGTTACTAAATGGCCTTAAGTGACCAATGACTATGTGAGACTTTGAGGGGCATGTCAGAAGCAGGGTATTTAAGCTCTGTGCAAGAATGTAAGAGCTCATATGTGAATACATGCAGTTGTAACTCCACATCATATATGACCACAAAAATGGGAAGTTATGCTCCATGCATATATAGTATGTTAAAATACATTCTACTGCCATGTATAACAAATAATAATAATAAAAAAACAGTGCAATAATAATTATTATTATTATTTATAATAATAATAATAAAAAAACAGTACTGCCATGTATAACAAATAATAATAATAAAAAAAGTGTAATTGTTATACCCAATTACATATACTTACCTGCTCACCAGGTCAGTTAATACTAGAACATCAGAGTTTAGAATATGCACAAAAGACTGCTGAATCACATCTGGGACACCCACTGGGCAAAATTTGCCATATGATGAACAAAGAAATGAACCTTATTCATGGAGGGTGTGTGTGTGTGTGTGTGTGTGTGTGTGTATGTGTGTGTGCACGCGCACGCACGCATGTATAAATTTTGGTATAATTTTTGTCAGTCTCCAGCAAACATAGTAGGGCAGCCTTGAGAATTCTGTATTTTCTTGGGATCTTTGCTCATTCCTGCTCTCCAAAGGTTATATATATTGCTGGCCATGAATTTAATTAGATAAGAAACATTGTGCTGATGTCTGAGTCTACATGGACATTGAAGTCCACTCCCAATTTAAACCTGCTCAATACAGAAATGATCATATAATTCAGCTACCCAGAGCATCTGCTTTTCTGATTTTGTTCTTGGAGTACTGGTGTCTGCATGAATTTTTCTTCAGAAAACATTTTACCCAGCTTCCCTACCTACCACTTTTGCCATTATCTAGGACCCAGACCCAAGCAGTTATAGGATGAAATAATCCACACTCAATGTCAGTTGCCCTAAGCTGTACTTCTTGGTGACTGTAGGCAACCGTATCTCTCTCTTTTGGCCCCATACAGCTTTAACTAATATTTTATAAGCCTTGAGGTCAATATGAGTCAGATACACTAGCAAATGGCAGATGGAGTGAAGCCAACCAGAATGTCACCATGCATATAAAACATTTTTCTTGGAATTTTTTTCTGGGCTTTGATCTCTCATCCACAGGATGGCAAGCCTGCAGGGCCTGATGGTGGAATTTATCTTGTGCACGCTCCCTGGTCTTCTGCTGCATGACATTGCTGGTCGCACAGGGCTGCCCACTTTCTTTCTGCACCAATTAACTGTCATCATCATTGCTGATGGTATATGACCAATACTACAATACTGTCACTTTACTCAAGTGACATGTAATTTAAGTAAAGAGTTGATTCACTGTTTAAGAACATTCTATGGTCCTGGGACTATGGCTGTAATGGGATAAAGATGAGGAAGAGGTACTGAAATGCAAGGTGGGTCACTTGAGTTTTATACCAGCTCTGTTGCTTATTCTCTGTATGATCATGGACAGGTCACATCTCTCTGGGCCTCAGTTTCCAAAGCTGTAAAATCAGAGGTGGGCTTGATGCTTTAAAGGTTGACTGTGGGTTTACTGTTGTAGCTCAGTGATAGAGCGCTTGACTAGCATGTGTAAGGTACTGGGTTCAATCCTTAGCATCACATAAAAATAAATTTTAAAAAGGTATAAAAATGTTGTATTTCTATTTAAAAATAAATAAATAAAGGCTGATTGTTTTCTGCCCTGCCAATGCCACACCACTGCCTTCTCACAGGGTCCACAAGACCTTTTTGTTGACCTTCATTTTTATTGTTTTTGAAGCTCCACTTGGGAGTGTTGTCAGTAACCATCTGTCCTGTCAAGTGGGAATCATGCTGGGTGGTTTGCTTGCATCTACTGGTTTCATCCTGGGCTCATTTGCCACCAGCCTGAAGCATCTCTACCTCACTCTGGGAGTTCTTACAGGTAAGGGCACTTTGTATCACTCATCCCACCCCATCCCATTCTGGTGTTGCCAAGTATACAACAGAGCAGTGATTTATAAAATATTCGTTATGTTAGATACACAATTTAGCTGACCTAGCTTACGTCTGTCCACCTAGCAGTTAAACAGAGTTGGAAATGCTATTGTCCTCCCCTAATGAAAATGTATAGCCACCTTAATTCAGTCATATGATAAAAGTAACTATTACTTTTCTCTTCAGCATTAGTGTATGGCTGAGGTTCTGTATACAGAATAAATAATATAAGCTCAGCACAATATAAGTTTTCAGCAATGGTCATTCTCCTAATTTCTTTGCCAAGACATTAAAATACTATCTGTGTTTAACCTGAGTTGCCCTTGCTTTCTAATGAATATCATTATCCAGTAAGCAGGAGTTACCAATTTAAAAAAGAAAGCCCCTTGTGAATATTCCTATATTACACATTCTCAATGCAAGTGTCACTTTAGAGAATCATAATGAGTTCCATGCAAAGAGAAGCAGCATATGTACATTCCATAAATCACACTTAAAGGGACTGTCTGATCAACACCATTGGTTGGTGGAACTGGAGTAGCAGTTATCTCATCATTCAGAGGAGTGTGGAGTGTAGTACCCACTCCTGTCTGGGTTCTGTGCATGGATCAGGCCAATAAAGGATGTAACCTCATAGGAGGCTGTAAATCAAACTAAAGAAGACACATTCATCCCTAGTAACCTGAAGGGCCTGACTGCTAAGTGATCAGAAATCTCAGTTTATCAGGGATTGCCCTGGTTTTAGTGCTGAAAGTCCCACATCCAGAAACCCCTCAGTCCAGGCAACTCTAGATTGCTGACCACCCTGCACAGCATACAGAACAGATTTGAAGGTGTTTCTTCTTTCCCTTCTTTGACATTCTAGATGCTGTGAAATCCAGGCTTAAAAGTACTACTATTCTCAGGGATTTCATTTTGAAACTCTGTGTTTGTGGTACCTGTGGCCATTTACTCTTAAAGAGGACTATTGAAGTCGGATTTTCTTAATTTAAAAAGTAACAAGTTGAAAACCTTTAGAAAGCTCTCTGGACGGTCAACATTTTTCTGCTG
Organism: Glaucomys volans; assembly: GCA_020662805.1. NCBI lineage: Eukaryota > Metazoa > Chordata > Mammalia > Rodentia > Sciuridae > Glaucomys > Glaucomys volans. Next base: position 38,600 of record JAJEJO010005279.1, on the reverse strand, counting down.
ACCTTAAGGGATATTTGTAGATTGCTATGTTCATATATAAAGTTGGCATAATGTTTCCTGACTATGTGAAATTATTCTAGAACTTTGATGGAGTTCTATGTTATTTCAATCCAAATTCCAGAATGGCCCACAATATCAGTGTTGCATCTTCATAGGCAGTGAGGAGGCAATTACCCAGATAATTTATGGCATCATCCAGATTTTCTAATAAATTCCAGCTTAGTATGTACAGTGATTTTTTTAAACTTATTTATTTTGATTCATTGTACACAAATGGGGTAAGTACAATGATTTTTGAAGTTCTTAATTTAATGTTAAGAAGTTACATTTCTTTAAGAGCATTCTTCCTAAGAAGAAAGTCATACATATTCTGCATTTTGAAAATTGTGGGTGACTGGTGAGGGGAGACTCATTTTCAGCTTGGTGTACAAAACAGCTTTTAAAGGGTTTCGCAGAAGGTGCAATTCTCTTTAATCCAGCTCTTCAGAGATGGCTTCTTCCACTGGCTGCTCATGGTGTCCCAGCACTCACAGAGTTCTCTTTCTCCCAGGTCTTGGATTTGCACTTTGTTACTCTCCAGCAATTGCCATGGTTGGCAAGTATTTCAGCAGACGGAAAGCCCTTGCTTATGGGATTGCCATGTCTGGGAGTGGCATTGGCACCTTCATCCTGGCTCCTGTGGTTCAGCTCCTTATTGAACAGTTCTCCTGGCGGGGAGCACTACTCATTCTCGGGGGCTTCGTTTTGAATCTCTGTGTTTGTGGTGCCTTGATGCGGCCAATTACTCTTAAAGAGGACCATGCAAGTCAAGAGCAGAACCGTGTCTATCGAACTCAGAAAGAAGACTGTAAGCGGGCATCTCCCTATTCACCTTTGACCAAAGAATGGGCGCAGACTTGCCTGTGTTGCTCTCTGCAGCAGGAATACGGTTTTTTACTGATGCCAGACTTTGTTGTGTTAGCCATCTCTGTTCTGTTTATGGCTTACGGCTGCAGCCCTCTCTTTGTGTACTTGGTGCCTTATGCTTTGAGTGTCGGAGTGAGTCACCAGCAAGCTGCTTTTCTTATGTCCATACTTGGGGTCATTGACATTATTGGCAATATCACATTTGGATGGCTAACCGACAGAAGGTAAAATCCATGAAAACACAATTGGGGTCCCCACTAGGGGACCTTGAACCTTGAATTTCCTCTCACCCCCTTACCCTATAGAATACCTAAGATCTGAAGTTTAGGAAGTCTTGGTCTCTGAAGGCCACTCCCTAGACCAGGGGTTAGCAAACAACTTTTGGGTTTGTGGGCCACATAGTTTTTAGCACGGCTACCCAATGTGTTGTAGCACAAAAGCAGCCATAGACAATATGTTAACAATTAAGAGTAGCTGCATTCTGATGAGACTTTATTTATGCATGCTGAAATTAGAATTTCTCTTAGAATTTTTACATGTCATAAAGTATCATTCTTTTGATTTTTCCAATTGTTTTTTAAATGGAAAAATCATTCTTGGTTCACAGGTAGTCCAAAAACAGGTGGCAGACTGGATCTAGCCATAATGTGCCCACTCTTGTTCTGGATGTTTTAGGATGACGAGTCTAAGTTGTAGAAGCCAAGGGTAACTACAAGTTCTTGCAATATATTTAATTCCATCCCAAGTCAAGTCAGTCCTCAAGCAAGACAACTTCTGGCTAGTGTTATGGGTTTAGTTTCTTTTTAAGTACCCCGGACATTGGCTGGCAATGGAAAGAAGAGCAGAATCCAGGCAGGGGGGCCAGATACCATAATAATCCATTATCTGTAGCCACATATTTATGTTTGACAGTGAAAATAGTGAGTAGTTCCATCATATTGTAGGCTTAGAAACCAAAGTGATAAGAAATCTACCAAGTAGTTTCTTCAGCAAATGCTCATCTGTTTGGATTGAAGCATGTGGTTACTCATGCTCATACTTAAATTATGAGCTGGGAGAGCTACATCATGCAGCTTCTCACAAGTTATGTCTTTGGCAATTAATCAGATTCCAACTGCAATTCCCCAGTGTTATGAATACAATATTTAGGAGTAATTTTTTCTTTGTGGTGCTGGAAATCAAACCAAGATGCACATGCTAAGCAAGTGCTCTATCACTGAGCTACACCTCCACACCCACATTTTTAACTAAGAAGGAAGGGGAGAAGAAAGGGAAATCTATCTGCACAATTGAGTAATTCAGTGAGAAGCAGCCTGTTGCAGGTCTGCAGGAGGGATCTCTAGTCTGAGACATGTAAGACCTATGTTCTTGTTCCAGCTCTGACCTTTATTAGTCCTGTGACCCAGGGAAAATCACCTAACCCTCAGATCCTCAAGAGGGTTCATGTCAATAGACCAGTGCAATGTTTACCAGTCAATCTCATACCATTTTGTGAGGCTCAAATAAGGCTGTGGGGATAAAAGTGTATATAAAACATAGACTTCTAGAGCTGGCATTGTAAGAGTCTTTGAAATAATTGGTGTTTGTGAATGGGTTTGAAGTTACAGAGGGAAAGTAAAATTGGAAGTCCCACTGGGAAAGTCTTGAATTAAGACTTAACCCTAGTACAAGACCTTCAGTTCATTTTAATGTCTTCATATTTCAATCTCCCCTTTGTATAGCCACTTGAGTTATATATAGATACCAATGGATAGCATATCTAAAGCATCTAATATAGTAGATGGCAAAAAACATACCAGTCTCCCGACACTTTGCATACTATTTCACAGCTACCTTTAAAGTAACTCTGAAATAGGTAGCTTTCTCATTTTATAGTGGAAGAATTTCAGCTTTGAGTTAGGCAGGTAGTAGGTGATAAATTGGTTTCCATCTTCCACCTTCCTTATTTTATAGCACACATTCTTTCTACCATACTGTGCTTCCTGGGAACCTATCTAGGTTGCTGTATTTGCATACACCAAAAGAAAGATAGGAATGTGTAATGGGGAAGCCATCCATATAAATAACTGCAATGCTTACTGCTGCATGGCCATGGTTCTAAAGCTTCTCTAGAGTGCCCATGCATCCTGCACTCATTCTTGTTTTTCAAATCCACAGGTGTCTGAAGAATTACCGGTATGTTTGCTACCTCTTTGCCGTGGGCCTAGATGGGCTCTGCTATCTCTGCCTTCCAATGCTTCAAAGTCTCCCTCTCCTGGTGCCTTTCTCTTGTACCTTTGGCTATTTCGATGGAGCCTATGTGACCTTGATCCCAGTAGTGACTGCAGAAATAGTAGGGACCACCTCTTTGTCATCAGCACTGGGTGTGGTGTACTTCCTCCATGCAGTGCCGTACTTGGTGAGCCCACCCATCGCGGGTAAGTGTTCAGACATCCCCTACATAAGTCTTACCTACATTCTTGTTTGATAATCTTTTTTCCAACCACATGGGAACTTTAGCCTTCCTGGAAAGAAAAAGTCCCAAATTAGCATCTTGGTTCCATTCCATACTAATCATGGGAGCAATGGAATGGAGCAGCTGTTCAGACTTCTAAGTGTGTAGGGCACATTCAGAAGGAAATCTGGTGGGAGTCTAGGATTCCAACTGGGGGCAGTGGGGAGGGAATGAGAAGTGCTCGTGACATAGTGGGATGTTTTGAGTGCCAGGCAGAGAAGCTGGGCTCTATGTACTTCAGAGACCATGGACAGTATTAACGTTTTTGTGCCCAGGGTAATGGTAAAAAGGATAATTTAGAAAAATGTGATCTAAAAATGGACCCACTGATTTGGCATATTCTCTTTTTTTTTTTTTTTTTTTTCAGTGCTGGGCATTGAACCCAGGGCCTTGTGCTAGCAAGGCAAGCACTCTACCAACTGAGCTATATCCCCAGCCCTCACCCAGTGATTTAGGACAGAGGTAGTTAAGATTCCATTTTAATAGTTTAAGAACAAACTGATAAAGGCCTTAACTAGGGTTGCTGCAGGAGAAATGGAAATGAACTCTAGGAACAAGGGGATATTTTGAAAAAAAAAAAATATGAACTGAATTTGGCATGGGAGGAAAAGGAGAGAGGAAAGTCAAAGATGACTTAGAAAATAATGTCATGATTGAAAGCCATAGAGGAATTGGAGACAGTGGCTTTGCTTGAAAAATAACGAATTTAAAGTTGAGATATATTGAGATGTCTGAAATAAACAGGTGAAGATGTTCAAAGCATTGTTTAAGGATAAAATATGTACTTTAGAGAAAGATGAGATTTGGATATACAAATTCTGGAGTCATCAGGTAACATGTCTAGAATGTTTTGTAAAGCTGTCAAATGCCAGCTGGCTATAGTGGCACATGCCTGTAATCCCAGTGGCTTGGGAAGCTGAGGCAGGAGGATGGCAAGTTCAAAGTCAGTCACAGAACTTAATGAGACCCTAAGCAACTTAGCAAGACCCTATTGCAAAATAATAATTTTTAAAAAAGGGCTGGGGATGTTGGGGATGTGGTTCAGTGGTTAAGTACTCCTGGGTTGAATCCCTGGTCCAAAAAAGCTGTAAAATATGTAAAATGCTATAGAAACTTGGAGCATGATCAAACAAATAATTTCACAAACATTTATTGCATTCATTAAACAAGTAATTCAACAAATATTTATTGCTTTTATAACCAGCATGGTGTTTTGCACTGGGGATTCAGTAGCAAACCGGTCAGAACCTGTTTCTTCTTTCTGGAGCATGTGGTGTAGACCAGTGATTCTGGGAATGAGATTCTGGGACCCCTGCATCTAAATTTCCTAATACCCTTGTCAAAATGCAGATTCTTTGACCTTTCCACCTAAGATCTGAATCTTTGGGGGTAAATTCCAAGGATCTACATTTTCAACCAGCTTTCTTATGATGCTCATATGTACTTAAGATTGAAAGTAACTGGTTCCGAATATTGCCTGTCTAAATAAACCAAGAGTGAACAAGATAGGCAAGAGGGAAAGGACCCAAATTCTTGCCTAGGTAAAAGGAAGGGAGTTTCTTGAAGACACAGGATTTCTGCTACTAGGTGCTATTACGAAGGCACAGTTTAAGATTATTTCCAAACTCCAGCAAATGCTAAGACAGCAAGCTAGGAGGAATCCTAGCTGCTTGACTGTCCCAGGGGATAGTTCCTCATCAGTCTAAACTCCGTGACGTGTGATTCTGTTTAGGGTTTCATTTTTGGAAACTGTCCCCCAAATATTCCCATGTCTTCTCTCCAAAGCTAATTTTAGAGCTTACCAACTTTTAGGAACAGTGTAATTCTGTTACATATCACAAGACACAAATGAAATTGGAATTCCTGAATCGTTTTTTTCCAAATTTGGGCAAAGCAGATATTATACATATTAATGGAAGTTATAGGATTAAGATGTGAGTTCCTATTATAATACTTTTCTTATTTATTTACCTTTAAATGAGAACTCTCCAGTCTCTTCCATTTGGTGCGACAGGATGGATGTGTAAATCAGGTGATAACTAAAATACTGGAGAATAGTTGAATTCTAGAAAACTTTCTACATGCCATTTTTTACTAGTAGATTTCTACATGCCATTTCTTAAAACAATTTCTACATGCCATTTTTTACTAGTAGATTTGAGGTGGGTGAAAGGAGAAATCAAATACTTCTCTGGTAGATTTCTTGGCATGTAAGCCAAATTTGGAGGAATTTAAAAAAAAAAAACTTCATCAATCACAAACTAATTATCTACCACAGTCCAATTTTTTATCACACTTATTCTCTGAGCATTGTGGTCCAGATTTTGGATATCATACCTTGGTTTTCCTCCAAAAATTTAAGCCAGGATAGATGTTGAGATTAATTTGTTGGAACAAGAGATAAAGGAATTAAAACCTGGGCTTATAATGTACACTTTTAGAGGTATACTTTTGCAACATCTATGATGGCCCGAAATTCCAGTTTTCAAACTGGATGAGATAAAATTGCATCTGGATCCAAATTAATATTTGGATACTGCTCCGCAGCCTGTGATACTATTTGAGATAGTCGTGGGAGCTGGGGATACTACTAACACTTTATGTGATTATATTTTCTTAACATCCTGAATTATCCCAGCTTCAATAACTTGGATGATATTGAAAGTCACAGGACACACAATAAAAACTTAAATTTTTATCTTTTTTACCTGTTTTCCTGGGTTTACTAATAATGCTTACTGTGTGATTACTAAGTACATAACACTATTCCAAATACCTCACTTAATAACAACCACCAATTCATTTTTAGAAGTTGCCCTAAAAAAATAGAATATATTTCTCAGTTGCTGCACAATATTTTTAGGTGATCTGGGTTTTGTCTCAACATTATAATGGTGGTGCTAGCGATCTATTGTTATTATTCTTGCAGATTATTAGATTTGAGAGTGGGTAAGAATGGTGATTGAATTTCCAACCCGACGATGTACTTTTACTGTTGTATGTTGCAGGATGGCTGGTGGATACGACCGGAAGCTACACTGCAGCATTCCTTCTCTGTGGATTTTCAATGATCTTTAGTTCTGTGTTGCTTGGCTTTGCCAGACTTGTAAAGAGGATGAAAAGAACCCAGCTGCAGTTCCTTGCCAAAGAACCTGATCCCAAGCTGCAGCTATGGACCAATGGATCCGTGGCTTATTCTGTAGCAAGAGAATTAGATCAGAAAGATGGGGACTCTGTGGCTACAGCAGTGCCTGGTTACAACCTCACATGACCAATGGAATCTTCAGGGCTGGTGGAGGAAAAGCCATCAGACTGGGCATATTTCTGAAGCATTTCGTTTTGGCAGAAGTATTGCCTTCTAGAGAAATCATTATTATTGTTTTGTTAACATATTTATAAGGGAAAATAGAAAATAATAAAGAAAGCTGGACTAGCCTAGAGTTTCTTCATTTGGAATTTGGACTTGAAATATTGCTCCAGGGGGAATGGAAGGACAGTTGATACAGTTAGCGATGATTAAGGGTAGTTCCAAGGCATAGCCAAAGCAGGTGACCCCACAGTAGCACTGTAATCCCCAACTGCTCCCCCATCTCCCCTCCTCAGAAAGCAAACAGAAACATTGACACATGGGGTTATTTACCCTGTGCAGTTTGCAGAGGGGGGTCATCGTGGGTGTGTTGGTGGAGAGTGAAAATGTCAATCCTTTTCCTTGGTGGAGTTCCTCATTAGGGTTTTAAACAGGGTAGTTGAAGAATACTTGAGATTCTTCCAAAGGTAATGATTAATGTAAAAAGAGACCCACTCCCACACCCTTTTCTTAGTCTTCCAGCTATCCCTTGCCTCTGCCAATAGGTAGATATCACTCTGAGAATCCGAAGAATCCTGAAATGCCATGGTTGGAATGGATCTTAAAGGGCAGCTGGTAAGATCTGTTTGAAATTGTCTGCTTGACATGGAAAGCTCTTTTCCTAAGACTGTCAGAGGCACACGCCTCTGATACTATCACATACTGAGCTGTGAATTCAGGAGGATCCCTCGAGTTACAGGGCAGCCTCTCTATCTTTCCTGAAATGTTAATGATGCCAAAACTTCCCTCTTTATTTTCTTCAGGAAAGAAAAAACAAACAAAAAACAAACCCAAAATGCTCATTTATACTGCAGACACATTTCTCCTAGTAACAGAACAATGTTGGCAGTATTCCAACTGAGCAGGAATTGAATTATTGAATCAGCAGGTCTCTGGTGAGCATTTTCTTTGCAGATCAGACATTAGGTTCATCATTACCCAAAAGAGGACTTGAGGGATTTGGACTGAAAAATATTACCCTGGAGATATTCTGAAGGTGAGATTCCTGTCCTCCTGTGTGCGTTCTTGGTACAATGCCTAGTGCCTTTCATCTCTTTATGGAATAACTACTAGAAACCTAAACCCCTGGATTATACTAGTTTATTAATCTCTCAAATACTCCACTTTTCTGTGTTTTGGGATCATTTCTGAGTTTCAGACTGAAGAGGAAGGGTAAGGAGAGAGAAAAGAAAGGCCAGGTCCCCCAGCTTGCCTCCAACTGTTTGAAACTCACAGAGTTGTAATCTCGATCCCCAAATCATGTCAGATCTGTGAATAGGGATGAGTTGCATAATTACAAGGGGGTTTTAATTATTCAAGAATTAAAAATCCAAACTTCAAGAAAATATTTTGATCCCAAAGACCATTTAGCCCACTGTCCTCAAGAGGCCTCACAAATCACCTGCCGGGAGTACAGGGATTAAAAACAAAACAAGGAGGAAAATCTGAGGTTGGCTAAAGAGTCCTTGCTTGTAACTGGATTATTTCACAAAAATTAATTGTTAACATATTGCTTGCAGAATGAGATGCTGGCTTGATTTAAAATTTCATAATAGTTTTCCAAAGATAAATTTGAATGTTGTCTGTTATTTCTTTCCATAGTTTAAGAATTGAATTTTGAATCCATGTACTTTGTCATTTGAAATTTTAAAAAATATCTGGAAAAATCAAAGATAAAATGAAGTTATATATGTTTGGAATAGCACTTTTCCTTAAATGCCACTTCTTGAATCTTCAAGCCAAATATTTTTAAAAATGTAAGTAGCTATAAATATTCTTAGATATATTTTTTCAGAGTGATCACAATAAAGTTTTTGTTTATGTGCTTCTGCAATATAATTTCTCTAAAGTATTTATGAAAAAGGAGCATAATGAGAGGTTTTAAAGATTTGTGTAAAAATATTTGTGATATTGTGACTTTGTACGTGCATAAAATTTGCATTTTACTTTCTCTCTTGGAGCAGAATTTTCAGAAAACCAGTAAGAAAAATGTAGATCTTAGAGTCCACAATTTTGCCATCTGCTCAGAATTTTACTCTTAATGTTCCATATGCTTATATGGTTTGTTTCAAAATTGAAGAATTCATGGGAATGATGTATTTTATGGAATCAAGAACAAAATTTTAGTAGAATGATTCTACATCTTAAATATTTCTTTATACTATTGTAAGTTTTACTTTTTGAAATTGAGTAGAAAAGCAGAAGAAATTATCTACTTTAATAGATACCATTGTACCATTGGACCCTTTGTTCAGACTATAATTTCACTAATAAATCGGATATGTATGCTAATATTTTCCTATTTCAAATAAAATGAGTCTATAGTCATATGTTTGGAACAATTTTTTCCTCGAACAAGGGGTTTGGACAGGATGGTGAGTGGGCCTCTCTGGTTATGCTAAGATGTAGCTAAGGTGATCTACAAAACCTTTATTGAGTACTTCTGCTGTGCTAGCTACTATCCTGGGTGCTTCTGATGCACTGTCTCATTTATTCCCTACACTAACCTATTTCATCACAGTTTTGTAGATATGGTAACTGAGGCACCAGGTTCCACAAGTCAGTAGTCATTGCACCCCAGTGCCTTGAGTCTGAGATCCTGTAACAGTGGATACTGTCTGATGCTGGAGCCTTGTGTTTACTAGGATCATCTTGTGTGAGTTCAAGAAGCCATTTTGAAATAGGCTCTCCCTTGGGCAGATAAATTTTTTTGCCTTATGCTTTAACCTTCCAATCAGTACAGAAGGGAAGATACTAGACTGCAAATTTCCAAGACTTTTCCCAACATCTCATCAAAAAACACTACTTCCAACATGGTGGTTTAATTTGCTGGTGACTGACTCGGGCTTTTCTTCGGGAACACTGGTGGGTGGAGAGATTGGGGTGCATACTTTGTCCCCAAAGTGAGGTTCCACCTTCTTAGTGACCTACAGAGGGTTCTTTCGGAAGTGCCTGCACCATTGCCAGTGTCTGTCTGGCACTCACCTTCCTGGTCCTGATAGATCTAATTCTGAAAGTATTTATTGAAATGAAATAGTATGAATTCAGGGTAGATACCAGAATTTCTCTTCTCATGCTTCAAAGTTTGAGTCTTTTTAATTATTTTTTTAACTCCACCAAACAATATATTTTTATACCTGTTACTAGAGCAGCTGTCAGTTCATCAGTGACAGTGGCTGGGGTTCTGTCCCATAGTGCAGAAAAGTATTTGGTGGCAGGTATTAAATAATGATATAAAGAATGACATTTTAAACAGAACACTTCATTAAAGAACATTCCAGACATATGCAGAAGTTTAAAAAAATTTTTTAAATGAACTCAATGTTCCCATCCCACAGGAGCTCCAATTCCCTACCCATTATCCTCTCCTTTGAGGAAACAATTTGGAATATATTAACATGCTGACAGAATATGCCTTCCAGAATAACTGAACTTGGCAGGAACAACTTGTTCACACCGGCAGAGGGCATGAGTGGTTGGTATAGTGTCACCTATTAATGGGCCCCACTGCTTGGGAATCCCTTTTTGCATGGACTTGGAATCTGAATTACAGGCTAAAACTTCCTGCTTCACTCCTGGTCCCCCTTGCAGGCCTATATACCTGAGGCGGAGGATGACAATAAAGAGAAAGTGCACTCATGGTCATTATTTCTCTCATTATTGCTCGTAATTGTTTAAGAGTCAAGGATGTCTATGAGGAATCTGGGACCTAAGATTGGTCTAAAACAAATAGCATTACTTTATTTTCAAGGTTTTGACATTACAGAGAATTAAAATGAGCATTATAAATGCAGTTCTTGAAAAATTTCCCTTAAAAGTGTTACTTTTAACACTTACTTTAAGCAAGTAAAGTCTTCTCCCACTGAAGGAATCTAATGATGGAAGAGGAAGAGCTCATGATCCTGGGAAGAAGTCTTATTCTCATTCCTGAGGAGTTTGTTTTTGCAACTGGGTCAGAGCAGGGTCTAAGTGTGGGTCTTGGTTGGGAAGAATCTGGAAATGAGGGGATGAGAGATGGGCAGCCTCTGTTCCAGCAGACACCAGAGACCTCTGTGTCTCTAAACATGCCATTCTCTATTCACTCAGAGATGGGAAAATATTCAGATATCTAACTTTAGTGTCTAAAGTTCAAATAGGGACCAGGTGAGGTAGCACAAGCCTGAATCCTAGAGGCTCAGGAGGCTGAGACAGGAGGATCGCAAGCTCAAGGCCAGCCTCAGTGAGGCCCTAAGCAACTTAGTGAGATCCAGTCTCAAAATACAAACTGAAAAGGGCTGGGGATGTGGCTCAGTGGTTAAGCACCTCTGGGTTCAATCCTTGGTACCAAAATGAATATATTAGTAAATAAATAAATAAATAAATAAAAATAAGATTCAAACAGGGAAGGAAAACACCCTTTTCAGAATCACAGTACATATCGGTTTGATATGACTGTTCAATACCCACACTGGAATATGACTGTGTTAGTCAGCTTTTTGTCACTACGACCAAAATACCGAGAATAACAACTAAGAGAAAGAAAAATTTATTTTTGCCTCATAATTTCAGAGGTTCAGTCCATGGTCAACTGACTCTATTGCTCTGGACCTCAGGTGAGGCAGAATACCATGGAGGAAAGCTGCTCAGCTCATGGTGGCTGAGAAGCAGGGAGTGACAGTGAGGAGACAGGGACAAAATATAGACCCCCCAAAGGCACACCTCCAGTGACCTGCTTCCTCCAGCCATGCTCCACCTGCCTGCAGTTTCCAACCTTTAGTCTATTTGTTATGGTTTAGATAGGAGGTGTCTCCCCAAAGCTCATGTGTGAGACAGTGCAAGATTTTCAAAGGGGAAATAAGGGGAGATGATTAGATTATAGGAGATGTAACCTAAGCAGTGGATCAGTCCAATTTATGGATTAACTGGGCTGTAACTGTAGGCAGGTAGGGTATGACTGAAGGAAGTGGGTCCTGAACTGCTTTCCTCTCCCATACCCTTTTGCCTCATCTTGGACCCACAGCTATGGAGTTGGCCAACCATGAATTGAATCTCTGGAACCATGAGCCAAAATACATGTTTCCCCCTCTCGATTCTTCATGTTGATTTTGTTCTTGGTGATGCAAAGATGACTGAAGCACCAAATGTTAACCCATCAAATGGATTGTAAGCAATCAGGTTATGGCTCTCATCATCTAATCACCGCACCTCTGAACATTCCTGCATGACCTAATGCATGAGTTTTGGGGGGAGCCCTCAAACCCAAACCATAACAATTATGTACAAGGTAGCATGGGTATGGCTCCTGCCTACAACCCCAACCTCTCCCTCTGCACACTGCAGCACTCAGTTCTGCCAATCCCTTGGAGTAGCAAACCTTGACCGGGGGCACTCTGTATGTTGATCCCTATGTTGTACACTTTGTATGTTGTACCCTCACTTTTTTTTTTTCTTGCAGTACTGGTGACAGGACCCAGAGGTACTCTACCACTGAGCTCTATCCCCAACCTTTTTAATTTTGAGACGGGGTCTCCAGGTTGCTAAGGTTGGCCTCGCACTTCCAATCCTCCTGTCTCAGTCACTGGAATCACAGGCACAGGCCACCAGGTCCAGCTTACTTCTCATCTTTTGAGCCAGAGCCTCAATGGCACTTCTCTAGAGAACATCTGTAATCACTGCCCGTATCTAAGTTAAACATCCCCCGCCTGCAGTATTTTTTATCATAGCACCCTTTTTCTTCAAAAAACATGATAATTATAATTATGTATTTGTGTGTTTATTTAAAATTTTCATCCTGCATTCTCTCCTGTGAAACCCCACAAGGTTTCTGAGGATGGGAAGCATATTGACTTCTCCACCACCGAGTCCAGTGCCTGACACATAGCAGGCACTCAATAAATACTTGGCGAATGAATAAATGAATGAGAAGAATACATGAACAAATGAAAGGAAGAATAAATGAAAAACATGCTCTAGAGAACTGTGACACAAACCAGGGTAGGGCTGAGCAGAAGTCTGGGGGGTGTTTGTTTGAATTTGCTCTTGTGCCTGGAACAGAAATAATAGAGTAGATATTCCTAATTCGATAGGTCTGAATAGAACAACTTGGGAGAGGTGTCACATTCACAGCAGTAGGTCCAGAGTGCTGAGTATTGTAGCACAGCTTTGGAAAAGGGATTAAAGTGGCAAAGAGAAGGGTTGGTAGAAAGATACTAAGTAACTAAAACTTTTGATTGAGACCTGAATGTAAAAACCATACTACAATGTTCAACCCTGATAGATTTAGGTAAATAGCTCTGTTATGCACGAATAAGCAGAAGCCCTGGGAAGGGGCACTGCTCACAAAGATTCTGGAACACTGGGAAAAGTATCATCACACATGCCCCAAGCAAGAAAGGACAGGGTTTTGTTTATAGCTATTGCACAGGGGGCTTTTACATGAAATTTCTATGCCACAGTTTGGGCCTGTACAGAACTAGTCCCTGACTGGAGTCTTTCCCTCAGGCCTGTAGCTGTCCCCTAACCTGATTGGAAATTACTGAAAATTAGCATGCTGGCAGGTGTTTTTAAGAGTTGTTGAGCAAAGGTAAATAAATCAACAGCTATTTATTCAACACCTCTTTGCAGCCCAGCACTGTGTTATATACAGTGGGGAATCAAAAACACACAGCAACCCCCCACAAGCCCAAGTTTACTGTCCAATTGGTAAAGTAGAATAAACTCAGTTTCTTACCTGCTTCCTGGTGTCAGTTATTAAATGTTGCCCAGAGCCTAAGGGCGTGACACACTCTAGAGGTCAGGAGAGGAAGAATTCATATGGGCTAGAGAAATTTAAAGTGGTCTGAGGGAATTCTAAAATGCAGGGGTTGGAATCAGCCCCAGCTCTTTTCAGGGGAAGAGGCTGGGAGTGGGGAAATGCTGGTGGGCAGTCACTTTGTGTGACAAGCTGAGAGGTTCCAGCAGACATCTGAGGTCAGCGCAGAACCAAGAACAAGCTGACATAAATGTGCTGGTGAGGGGGTCCGCAAAGGTGTCTGGGATTTCTTGGTGTTGCTGGGATTTGGGCATTGCACTTGGCTTCTCTAGGTTGAGAGGAGAAAATTTCGGGGCACTAGGTCATACTTCAATATTCACCTCTCTAACAAGGAACCATTTGTAAGCCCTCTCGCAGGAAGAAACAAGCTTTTTAAAACTGAGATGTTGTGCAGTACTGCCATCCGCTGGATTCAGTGAGATTGCTTTCAAGAAGTTGCAGGTTTGTCCCAATTTTTCACCTCAGCAAGGCTGGCCTCAGCACAAACATTTAAGTTTTTGTTTCCTCTTCTTTCAACCCCATCCTCTGCTTTCTGTGCACCCCACACAAAGTCTTCTCCTCCTGCGAAGGCACAGAGTTGTAATCCTAAGCTATCTGACGAGTCTGGCTTGACTAGGGGTGGCCACTGGCAAAATTTCACATAAATAATTTTTGGAACCCCTCTGCACTCCTTGAGAGCCCAGACTTCAATCCTGGGTCCCCCTTTTTATTTCCTATGATGAGCCCTACAAATGTGTTAATGGATTTGATGTGCATTGATAAAGGATTAAGTTAAGGTGTGAGACGCAGAATCTCAGATATATATTAGAAGTCAAATTTTAGAAAACGCTGAAATCAAGTTTTATAGGAGGGTGAATTCTGGGTCCATTTGGAAATATAAAGCATCAGGCTTATTATGCCATGCACAGATATGGCAAGTTTAGTGACTGGGTTTGCTTCAAAATGGGTAATTCCTACAAAATGGGGGAGCGTTGTGCTGTTTATTTGTAACTACAATTCTCTTTAAAGGAAAGTGGAAATGAAAGATCTTTCTGTTGAATGAAACTACTAGCTGAACTTGGATATGCGTGGGTGGGTCTGTGGCTGACTATAAGGATAGGAGAGAAAATGGAATTGCTCTGTTTAAGAAAAATAGAGGGATGTTTCTTGTTGTCAAAGGGGAAGAATAGGCAGAGGAATCAGGCTAAGCTCAGAGTCATGGAAAGAGGCAGGAATATCAAGAAATGGTCAAAAATCTTTACTTCTTCCCATCCTTCTCTCTCTCCTCTCTCCATCTCCCCTTTTTTCATTTCCTTTATTTCCCTTCTTCATCAATTCCCTCTCTTTACACCTCTCTCCTCTAAAAAAGGGGATTATCTAATGTTAGGTTTTTCAAAAAAATTTTTTAGATGTTGATGGATTTTTTTTATTCATTTATTTGTATGTGGTGCTGAGAATCGAACCCAGTGCCTCACACATGCTAGGTACATGCTCTACCACTGAGCCACAACCCCAGCCCCTCTAACTTTTAAGTTGTAGGTTGTCCTGCCTACTGAAACCTTCTCAGTAGAGGATTTTTACACACAATGACCTGTAAATGGTTTTTAGTTTTGGTGTTTGGTTTGTTTTTTATATTTGTTGTTTATTCCTTTGGATGAAAAGGCTGGAGCTAGCCGGGCGTGGTGGCGCACGCCTGTAATCCTAGCGACTTGGGAGGCTGAGTCAGGAGGATTGCGAGTTCAAAGCCAGCCTCAGCAACTTAGCAAGGCCCTAAGCAACTCAGTGAGACCCTGTCTCTAAATAAAATACAAAATAGGGCTGGGATGTGGCTCAGTGGCCAAGTGTCCCTGAGTTCAATTCCTGGTTCCAAAAAAAAAAAAAAAAAAAAAGAAAAGAAAAAGAAAAGGCTGGAGTTGATGTACTATGCAAAAGGGAAAGCTTGGAGAGAGAGGAAGCCCCTCTCAAGTCAAACTAATATTTAGTGGAGTTAGGATCTCAGAGCCACTTTCCAGAGTCCAGTCCTAGAGGCTCAAGGCAGCCTGGGGATATTAAGGAGCAGGTTGTCCTAGTTGAATTCTGGTTGTTGCATGTTACAGCACTCTGCTTCCTTCCTTCCTCTCCCCCTTCCATTCTCTCTCCCTTTCTTTTTAAGTGAAAATTATGAATTATCTACATTTATCATGTGCAATGTGTTCTGAAGTATGTATGTATTGTGCAATGGCTACATCCAGCATCTCTCCTTTCTTGCACTGCTCTCCTCCCTCGGAGAGGTCTGATACTGGTTGGTGTGTGCACAGGGATGCATCCTTCCTCCCAAGAGCAAAGGACTAGGTGTCTCAGCTTCTGATTGTTTAATAACTCTTCAGCCTTCCATAGGAGGTTGCTTCTTTTTTGGAGGAATTTGTTACAAGTCTCTGAATTCCAACATACAATTCTTGAGATGGTTCCTCCCTAAGATTGAGTCCCTTGATTTCTTAGGCCATTCTCTCAGTGGATTTAGAGCAGATTTTAATCCTAGCATCACAAACGACTAATTCCCTTTCACAGTTCCTTCCAGGAAGTTTTTGGGGCTATGGGTAAAACAACGCCTGGTGACCTATGACTGTCAGAGCTCTGAATGGTCCTCTGGAATCACCTAGGATCTCTGAAAATATATGATTCTGTCTGCCTTTGTCCTCCATCTCAAAGTTTAAGACTATTTACAAGTATTATAGAATGAATGAGTACTAGATTCTAGAGCCAGACATCCAGGGTTTAAATCCTTTCCTACCTCTTATCATGTATGTGACTTTGGGCTTATCTAATGTCTCTAAATTTCAAAGTACTCATTTGCAGAAGGAAATAATAAGTATGCCTGTTTTCAGTGGCTTAATAGGATTTTATAAGCATAATACACGTACTGCCCTTTGACAGCACCTGCAGAATTAGCTGTGATTATGCAATGTGTCCCTAGAGTCTAAATCGTGTGCAGTGTGATCGGAGTCCAAACCCGAGTGTCAATCCATGCTTGCCTGTGGCTCATCTGTGAGGCACCCAAGTCCTCTCAGGAGGTGTGGCTTTCCCAAAGCTTACACTTCTCACCTTTCTTGTTTCTTTGGTTACACTGCTTAGATGTCATCATGGAAAAAGGATATTGAGAATTCTAGTTCATCGCTTTGTAGAGAATCCTCTCAGTTCAGAAGAGATGGGAACACATACATGGCATTTCTATGCATGTTATTGACAATTAGATTCTGTTATCTTTGCTTAAAGTAAAATAAGCAATATGTTTAGTGAACAAATTTGTCTTAGTAAATATGAAGCTGAGAAAAAAGGAGGTGGTTGTAGTTGGGGTAGGATTGGGTGTGTGTGGCTTGATCCCAGGAAAAGAGAAAGTTAAGGAGAGGAAATGACATTTCAGGGATCCAGGGAAGTTTGGCTAAGAAGTACAGAGGAACAGAGAAGCTGTCACCCTGGGAGAGGAGGGGAAAGGAAAGATACGGGGTTGATCAAGTAGAAAGCTTGGTGTTAAAAGGTGAGGCTGCTAATATATTTGTATGTTGTTTTTAGGGAGGGAAAGAGGAACAAAGTTCAGTTTTGCTGGAGGGCTCTCCCACCCTGGAGTGGGTGCCCATGGTGTGTTTATAATGCTTTGTCGTGTACGGTATGAATGTGTTTGTCCCTGCAGACTCCTGTGCTGGAAGCTTAATCACAAAGCACTGGTATTGAGAGGTGGGGGCCTGGCAGGAGGTGCTTAGACCATGAGGATGTGGCCCTTGTGAGGCCTTTACGAGCAGATTGAGCCCTAATAAAAATGGGCTCACAGCAGTGGCTTCTTTCTCTGTTCTGCTCTCTTGTCATGCAAGGAACAGAGAGTGTCTCCTCTGGAGGAGAAGCAGAGACCAGTCCCTGACCTGACACTGAGTCTGTCATGCCTTGATCATGGACTTCCCAGGCTTCAGAACTGTGAGAAATCAGTTTCTGTTCTTTAGAAATCACCGTCTCGGGTGTTCTGTTTTGGCAGCACAAAATGGACTCAGACACACTCCCTTGCCTCTTTTGTTTTCCAACTCAAATATTATCAAGGTTGGAGAGGTTTATGTTTTTTTTTTTTTTTTTAATTACAATCACTGATCTCCAAAGTTGAAAAACAGCCAGTGGTGTTTTGATTACGTAAATACGATTTATCCTACAGCCACAGCCCTGATTGCATTTCTCTCACTAGGGCTGTCAGTTTGGTCTAAGATCGGATTGAACATGCAAGAAACTTATTCGGAGAAACACCTGTAAGTTAAAGTGGGCCAGGAGCAGAGTGAGACTGAGAGAGCTGTCTGACCATGATGCAGTCTGTCCCCAAAGTAGGAGATATGGAGGCATGCTTAGATTACGGTGTAGTTTTAAGGAAAATTTGACAAGGCTGAGAATTCTGGAGCCCCAACTGCTTGTCGGAGGAGTCCTGCCTTTTCAGCAAAGGGCCTTAGCATCCCTACCACACTGGGAAGCGTAGTCAAAGTTGTAAACGTAATGACAGATTCAGTGGGTAGCAGACAAGACTCTCATTCAATTATAATTCCTGTATTTGGAGAGCTGAGATGTGTTTCTCATGACTGCATTAGGGTAAAAACATTAATAGCTCTGAACTATTCAAAGGAGACTGCTCTAATCAAGGTCAAATGGATTCCAATTTCTTATAATTTACCAATTATACAAAAGCAGGCTACATGTTAATTCATCTCCTATTTGTTATGTTCTTTAAAGTCCATAGTAAACATTACACAAAAGAACTATTCTTGGATGTAGTATAGTTCTGTGTTGGAGTTGATGTCATGTAGGCATTGTCACTTCATGGCCAGATCAACTGTCAGCTAAGGTTTAACCTGGTGTGATAAATATTACTGATTATAGGCACAAACTCTTTGTCAACCAGGGAGGAGTGCTACTGATCCAGGAGCCAAGAGAATCAACTACAGTCTATAAATTAGCTGTGGAGTCTTAATAAGTCACATCACCAGTCCAAGTCTCAATTTTCACATCCATAAAATTTCTTCAGGGTGCTCCTGGTTCTATGAATCTACAAAGTTGTTCTTTTTTTTTTTTTGCGGTGCTAGGGATTGAACCCAGGGCCTTAGTGCTTGCAAAGCAAGCATTCTACCAACTGAGCTATATCCCCAGCCCTTCTAATGCTGTTCTTGAACTGTGATAATTTTAATCTAACATCAATCTAGATATAGTGACTGCGTATATTGTCTTTGAAACTGATTCACCTGATCAACTGCTAAGACTGGCTCTGCACAGAGGACAGCAAATATCTTCAAGAGCTCCATTAGTTCCATTACTTGTTACTCTAAAGCCATTTTCTGCCAGATGATTTATCGTTTGTTGAAAGGACTTCTCAGCTTTAGTGCCCAAATAAATAGTTTCCAAGAGCACTTTTGCAATTTGGACAAAATCTTTTCCTGAAGGGCAACTGCAGCTACTTTCCAAACAGGCTGATCTAATAGGCAAGGAAAAGAACTTGGGCCTACATCATGGGATTTATCAGGCTTGACAGGATGAATTTACCTAACTAGGATTTGGACTTGGGGGCTTTGAGTCAGTTTGTAAGAGCAGATTTCAGAGGTAGGGCAGCATACTGTGCAATTCAACTCAAAAAACTTTAAGTAGACCTATTGCATACCAAGTGCAATGAGGGATTCAAATACCAGATACTCAAGAGACCAAGGAGTATCTGTTTAAGCCTATTAGCCCAGTGACTTTTTGTAGGAGTACCTGAGGATACAGAGCTCAGGTCTTTTCTCTTCCCTTAATTGGTCTGATCACGAGCCTAGCACGAGCATGATGGGGAGTGTGGCACTGGGGTGTTAACAGCTGTTGACAATTTGTAATTAGTGAATGTCTGCTATATATGCTTGCTTGTTCCACATTAAACCGAGCCTGGTCTTCAGAACTTGAGCTCCCGGCGTGATGTCAGCACCATCACACTCATCCTCCTTACCCCCACAGGCTGCTCCTGTTCCACTTTATAACAACTTTTATTATGTTTATGTTTCTCACATTGTAGATCATAGTCTCTCAAACTTTGTTGTACAAGTGTCACCTCAAAAAGTTAAAAATCATGGTGACTTGTTGTATTGTTTGTTAACACTTCATTTTGCAAATAAAAAATATGTACCTATATATGCATATGTGTATATATTGTACCATAGGCAATCTCTTAGGTATCCCATTATGGTTTTAATGTGAAATTCTCTAATGACAAATAATTCTGGATATTTTTCTTTTTCTTTTCCTTTTTTTTTTTTTATACTGGGGATTGAACCCAGGGGCACTCCACCGCTAAAGCCACATCCCCAGCCCTATTTTGTATATTTAGAGACAGGGTCTCACTGAGTTGCTTAGGGCCTTGCTAAGTTGCTGAGGCTGGCTTTGAACTTGAGATCCTTCTGCCTCAGCCTCCCAGGTGCTGGGATTACAGGAGTGCGCTACCACGCCCAGCAATTCTGGGTATTTTTCATATGATTATTTACCATTTGGTTATCCTCTTCAATGAAATACCTGTTTATGTGTTTTGTTCATTTTTTAATTACATTATTTGCTGACTGCTGAGTTTTCCAGTCTTTGTATATTTTGTGAACAAGTATGTATATTGCAAAAAATAAATTAATTTAAAAATCATAATCCTGGATCATATTCTATGCCTATTAAGCCATTCCTGGGGGTAGGAGACCCAGACAGGAGTATTTCTTTTTGTTTGTTTGTTTTGTTTTTTAGCTTCTCAAGTGATTCCAGTGTGCAGCTGAGTTTGAGGAGCGATGTTGTACTCTTACTATTCAAAATGTAGTCAAAAGAATAGCAACATCATCAGCGGGAGATTGTTTAAAGTGCAGAATCTCAAGCCCCTGTGAGACCTACTGACTCAGAACCTGCCTTTTAACAAGACTGCCACATGATTTGCAAGAATGTTAAGGTTATATAGACCACATTTCTCAAAGATTTGTTCTGTCTATGAGCATAGCTCGTCTGCTGATTTCTAAAAACTGATGAAGCATATCACCTTTCTGATTCACTTCTGAATCTGGTCCTGATTGGAGTCTTCTGAATAATGTGGAATGCACTGGAATTACTATGTACTTTAAGGTAAAAGAATAAAGTAGCTGTCTATAGTTCATAAGACCACAAAGGTGCTGTGGGGAAGGGAAAGGGAGCGTTGACTCTGAAAATGCAATTTTGTAATGTAAAAGGCTAAGGTGGTCTGTGCGTGTGCACATATGTATGAGGGAGTTTTTTCAGTGGGAAACTCTGGTAATTGCTTTTTTTTTTTTCTTCTTGTACTGGGGATCAGACCCAGGGGCACTTTAACACTGAACTCCATCTCCAGACCTTTTTATTTATTATTTTTTGAGACAGGGTCTCACTTAGTGGCTGAGGTGGGCTTTGAACTTTCAATCCTCCTGCTTCAGCCTCCCAAGCCACGGGGATCACAGGTGTGCACCACTGCCCCTGGCAACTCTGATAAATTTTGAAAAGATTGCTCAAAGAATTGACGAGGTATTTTGAGGAAGGTAATCCTGGGTTAGCCATTCTACTTCAGTTACGTGGCTCCAGAGCTGTAAGTCAGGCCTTACTCTGAGGTTATATCTTCAAGCCTCTGATTCTTCATTGTTATTTTACCTTGATTATTTGGTTCTCTCTCCCTTTTTATTAAGAGAGCTCCCATGAAACAGGGTGGGGGTGTTTTGTATATACCGGGACTGTTAACTTTCACTGGACACAGATTCCCTTACGATTTTTACTTACTTATGTAGTACATTAGAATATAGAACAGGTTAGGCTACCCCACTAAAGGTATAACAGGCTAACAGTTATTTCCTTACCTGCCTGATCTTCGGAACCACTTTGGGTGTTTACAAATAAAGGACCCACCCTGAGGTTCTGATTTAAGTATGTGGTAGCAGCACCCGGAAATTTGATTTTGAAGGATGGTGCTGCGGATAGAACCAAGGGCCTGGCAATGTTAACCACATGGCCTACAACAGCTATTCCCTCAGCCCTGGGAATGTGATTTTTTTAAAAGACTTCACACAGTGATTCCAATTTAGTGTTAGATTTATGAACCACTGATACATTGAAAAATGGACTGCAAATTAGGTCAGATCTGATTTTAAATCCTAGGCTCACCACTTAGAAGCTGTGATTTTGAGAATGTTGCTTAACCTCTTGGTCTTGCTCTATTTGCAGTGTTGAAACAGTTAAATAAGGTTAACATTTTAAAGTGCCTAACACAGTAAATGAAAAATGCAAAACATTACCCTACGATGGTATCAGAGTGAGCCTTTTAAATCATAGCTCGTGTGTGTGTGTGTGTGTGTGTGTGAGAGAGAGAGAGAGAGAGAGAGAGAGAGAGAGAATTAATCATGCACACAAGCTCACCACATGGACAACTGGCTGTAATCCCTTGATATTCAGGTACTTCTATGCCCATTTTTATTATCATGAATTGGGACTCATTTTGTTCAAGCCCTGTATACTTCAAATCTGGTGGATAAGTTGGTGATGGCTTCCCAGTTTTAATGCATATGTCATAACTTCAGGCACACAGCCATTGTCAGTGCCTCACACTTACATTCGCATGCTAAAATGCTTCTGGTTGTTCCACCCTTTTTTTTTTTAAGTTGTCTGAATCACAGTTGGCAGCCACTGCTACAATGTAAATGTAACTGCTTTCCTTGCCCCATCTTCCAGGAACCAACCAGGTCCTACCTTGATGCCTTCTGTGATGCTGAGGGCAGGAATAGGATTTGCCTGAGAACACCTGAAATTCCACCAGAAAGTTTACTGGGGGCTTCCATGTTAAGGACTTCAGCTTTGTGTTTTCTCCAATGTCATGGACTGAACCCAGGTCTTCATGTATACTAGGCAAGCTTTCTACCACTGCCCTACAACTCTAGTCCTCCTATTTATTTTACTTGTGTGAGAGAGAAGTGTGGAGGAAGGGAAAAGGCTTCTTTTTTACTTCAATCTATGTTGTGGGTAATTTGGACAGCCAATACCCAACACTGATATCTTGGTAAGTTCACTTCTGTACCCTGCAGTATGTTTCTAGAGAAGTCAACTTTCTCTCCATTCTCAGCTTTCAAGGTCGTCAGCTGTGTGACTTACCTGATAAGTATGATACCTTCCGTCCCCCATGGGACATGATGGGTGATTTGAGAAGGGGCATGTTATCTAAGATTGTTTTGTCACACCTGTACTTCCTACATGGTTGTGAGGAGATAAGCTCTTTTCCAATGGAAAGGAACATGAAGCATATGATAGCCATCTTAGGATCACAAAACCAAGGCTTTCTCAAGTTAGATAAATAAGGCCTTCTGTTAGAAGTAGAGAGCAATTACCTCTTGGTCACACTTGGATCAAGTCTTGATTGAAAACAAGATTTCCTTTTGTTTGTTACTGTTTTAAAGCCAGTTTAATTTGGGTTTTCTGTTTTTTGCAATGACCAATATTCTTTAAACTAGCTTTTTCTGAACAACTTTTTAGAGCTATGGGTCATCTGAATTGAAACTGTGAATGCAACCAAGAGACAAAACATTTTCAAAAAGCTCGGGTGCAGGGTGTGAAAGTGGTACCTTAAAATGTCCTGTGTGCGTCAGGCATGGCACTGCACACCCATGTTCCATCTACTCAGGAAACTGAAGTATGATGATCACAAGTTTGAGGATAGCCTGGCTAATACTGCAAGATCCTGACTCAGAAGGGTTGGGAATGTAGCTCAGTAGTAGAGGGCTTGCCCCGCAAGTGGGAGGTCCTAGGTTCAACCGCTACTACTATTAAGGAAGGGGGGAAAAAAGGCACGTGTGGGAAAAGCCTACACAAGAGAAAAGGTACCAAGTGAATATTTTGATTTTAGCTACGTTAGTAGAAGTACAGTTCATAGAAAAAAATGAAGGAATCATTCTATTGTAGTCTTAAAACATCATTTTAGGTATTGAGTTAAACTCTGAACACAAACCATTAGCAAAGGATAAACACAATCTGGAGATGATTCATACAGACTATGATGAGGAGATCTGAGTGTCTCAAGGGGGTAGGATGAAAAGTAATGGGAGAGGCATAGTAGTACACATTTGGTTATTGGCTGCTAAGTGTCACTTGACTTTTAGTATTAGTGACTGATAGTTTTACTATTACTGCAGGTTAGGGACCCACCTGTCCCTGTGAATTCATCTGAAATTAGCACTCACTCTGGACTATTACATTTCATCAGCCATTACATTCCCATTTTTGCTTGGGTCAGTTTGAGTTACATTTTTTGGGGGGTTTTTTTTTTGTGTTTTTTTTGCCATTTAAAGCCATGAGTTCTAACTGATACAGAATGCCACCTTTAAAAGTCTTTGAAGTCCCAGATGGATCAAAGTGTATAAATAGACCCAAAGTCTTTAGTTAAGGGAAGAACAAATTTCTAAAAATAAGAGCTAAGGACGAAATTATTAATTCTGATTGACATTTTTCAATCCCAAAAGTAAATAAAATTCTTTAGTTATGTTTTAGAAGAATAAGCATAATTACTGAAAAAAATTTTAAGTATTCCATTTTTTATTAATAGGTTTTTTCATATATTGATTCTATATTCTTAGCATAACTTATCATATATTTCAATGTTTTAATGGTTAGTGGATTTAAAGTCTACTATTATTTTAAATTCAGAGGTTTAGAGTTGTACCTTTACTTTGATATTATAACTGTATTTTACTGTGTAAAGTACCTACTCAGGAATATAACCTTAACTCCATTATTCCCAATGGGAGAAATGGTCTGCTTTGATATACTATATCTTGAAATATTTGAAAGGGACAAATGCTTTTACTGGGAGATCAGGACTTCAGACTTGAAATTCTTGAGTAAACATAATTTCCTTCCCTGTTCTTCCTTTTTAAACAAATGAAACAAACAAAATAAACAAAACAGAAGCAACTTAAAACATTTAACAAACAACTCATGAGATACATTGCAGTACATATGTATATCTGAACATGCATAGAAAACATCTGAAAAGAGTCAAATCAAATTAAGTTTCCATTCAGGGTATAGAATTGGGGTAGAGCAAGGGAAATGTCCTTGCTTTTAAATTAATATACCTCTGAATTATTTGAAATTTTACAAGAATTCATTACTTTTATAAAAACCAAAATCATAACAGAAATTTTAAAATAAAGTAAAGTAAACACACCAGATTTTTAAGAACTACACTGGAAAAGTGGAGAATTAAACCATTTTGGCATATTTTTCCAGTTATGCAGCAGTAATTATACAATTGGTCTATCACCAAAGATACCACATTAGAAGACCCACAATGTAACATCCCAACTTAAAATTTTAAGTTTTAACCTTGTAGGACAAAAGTCTTCAGAAAATGACCCCTTGAGACGAATATGAAAACTGAAAACAAAGTGTAACTATTCCTGAGAATCTACAAGAAAATCATGAGATAAACTGAAAATATGAAAATTTTGGACAGAAGCAAGTTTCACAGAAGTCACTTTGGAATACTAAAACAGTTAAACAAAGGCCAGACTGGAGGTAGGAGAATTCCACCCCGTTCAGATCTAACTAATAATTTTGGCAGTCTGGGAATACAGGTTAGGGACATCTATTTTATCCATTTGTTTATCAGTTCTCTCAATTTTTCAGTTGTTCTGCTTCTTATCTCAATGATTTTAACCTAAAAATACTGCAATTTTAATTGGAAAGAATAAAATTAACTCTATTCCAATTCAGTGTAGGTTTTTCTAGTTTAAAAAACAATGGAAATGAGCTTAATGATATTCCATTACTCATTTTATCTCAGTTTCTAGGTCTGTAATGAACATTCAGGAAGATGATACTTTTGATTTCTTATGGATCCTCTAAGTTCTGTAGTATTTACATTTGAGAATATCTTTTTTCTCCTGTTCTAGTTTCCCCCTTTTACTGAAGTCACCAGAGATTGACAAACTTTTTACTACTACTTTTTCCAAAAAAAAAAAAGGATTTCTTCGGGCGATTTTCAAGTTGACAAATATCCTTATTAGACTCAAAGCATCTGCAAGAGAAAGGTTCTGTTTCTTGTAAGCTACATAGTTAAGAGCTTAATCAATACAACTTTGCACTCCTGAAAAAGAGTACTCCTTACTTAGCTGATCAAGTGTATGTAGGATTACACTCACTTCATAAGCAATTTGGGAAATTTCATAAAATTTAATCAGAAAATTATTATAAATAGTAGAGATAAAAGGTGTCAAATCATAATGGCCATATCATTGTAAAAAATTACAACAGCTGGACTGTTGTTGTTTCTTAATGGATAATAGAAATTTAATTTAAAAATGAAAGAAAACAGCAAGATTCATCATAATGAATAGAAAGTATTTAGCACAATGTCTGGTACACACAACTCAAGAAATATTGGCTCCATAATGAAGATGGATTAAAACAATAAAAATACAAGAAACCAAAATGGAGGGGAAAACTTAGACCACACTTCCTAAAGTATGTATTTAAATGGAAAGTTGGAGCTCACAGAGAGCAGTAAGGAATTCTGCATTTTCAGGATCTATTTTCTGCGCCCTCTTATAGTACTCAGCTGCTTGCCTCTTTTCTCCCTCCAGCTTATAAACAAACCCTAGGGCACTTAAACTCTGCACATCTAAAGCATTGTGACAAAGTCTCTTGGTAGCCAATTTCCTCAGAGAACTTGTCAATTTGGTACGCAAGGATGACCTGTCTTTGACCTTTAAGGCCTCTAAATAATGGTGGATGGCAGTATTTTCTGATTTACAGTGAAATTCCTGAAAGCGGCCATAGTGGTAGTGGATCTGGTGTTTGTGATCATCTGTTATGTTCTCTAGGCGAAGGGCTTTCTGGAATATGTCCTCAGCACTGTCATACTGGCCTCCCTCAGCATACATGTTGGCAAGGTCTGTGTAGGCAAATGCAAACATGGAGTCTCGTTCCACAGCTGCTTTGAAATGAAATATTGCTGATGCAATCAACTCATCAACCTTCAGTCTATCCTTTCCTTTAGGTCTGTTGCGTGTGGCCTTCTTGATTTGGATCATTTGTGCCCTATAGCAAAGTCCCATCTGGTGATGCAGGAAAGAGGAGGTTGGTGTTACCTCCAAGGCCTTTTTTAAAAGTTCAAGAGCTTTGTCCCAGGAATTTTTTCTCCTATAGAATTTAGCTGCATAACGAAGGACATAGGGCTGAGATGATACCTGATCTAAGATTTCTTCGATATACTTTTCCCCTTCAGCTTCTGCATGAACATCTTGAAGCTTCAGTGCCAGAAAAACCTTGATGTAACTGTTGTCTGGGTTCAGGGTAACAGCTTTCCTCAGAGGTCCCAGAGAAAAGCTCTTTACAGACCCTTCTCTATCTGAATCATCCAGCCGATATACAGTGATGGCATAGCCAATGTTAAATTCAGGGTTGTCAGGTTCTACTTTCAGAGCCTTCTCAAAAGCTGCTTTAGCTCTTTGGTAATACTTTCCTCCAAATTTCAAGAGTGCCCACCCTTTCTCACAATCAATTTCAGGGCGATCCAACTTGTAGTCAGAAGGACTGGACAATTTCCTGCAGACATTCCCTACCTTGTCTATGTACTTCTGAACTTCCTCATGCTGGTTCATGTGGTAAGACACCCACGCATAGTTTCCCCAAGTGACCAGACTTCGTACTTCTTTTTCATCTGAGTGTTCTCTTCGGATTATTTCTTCTGCTTGTTCCAAACACTCTAGGGCATCTTTATTTTGACCTTTCAGATGTTTCACATAGGCCAATAAATTATAAAGAACAAGTTTGGATTTTGTGGTAAGAAATTCAAGCTGTTGCCCAATTGTATCTTCTACATCAAACAGATCAATATCTTCCTTAAGTAAATTCCATGTAAAGTGACAGTCCAACTCTAACAGAATGGCTTTCAAGGAGTCCTTAGGAATTTCACTGTAAAAGATAAAATACTTTTTATTTTTTGAAGAAATAAAGGGAATAATTTTCTAAATCTAAATTACTGCTCTTTGCATATCAACCAATTTTATCTCATTTGGTTTTATAACTAAAGCACTAGAAACTCATTAACTTTACACTGGTTTCCTAGATTCACAGTTCTATCCCAGAAATATTTCATTTAAATTTTATTTTTTAGTGCTGGCATTTAAACCCAGGGCCTTACACAGGCTAGGCAAGCACTCTATCCTTGATCTACATTCCTAGATCTGGAAGGAGATTTTGAAGTAGGGAAATGGTAACTTTCGGTCTAGGTTTTGAAAAATCCCTCTGTCTACTCTATAAAACAATGGACAATAGTGGGTCGAGAGAAAAAGATGAGAAACTGGTGGTGAAGCTATGTAGTCATTCAAATATTTAATGAAAGCCTACTATATGCAGGCTGCTATTTTATTTTATTTTATTTTTTTGTTCGTTTGGTTTTTTTTGGTACTGGGGATTGAACCCAGGGGCACTCAACCACTGAGCCACATCCCCAGCCCTATTTTGTATTTTATTTAGAGACAGGGTCTCACTGAGTTGCTAAGGGCCTCACTGAGTTGCTGAGGGCCTCGCTGAGTTGAACTGGAGTTGAACTGGAGATCCTCCTGTCTCAGCCTCCCAAGCGGCTGGAATTTCAGGTGTGCACCACCGCGCCTGGCCAGGCTGCTATTTTCAGTGTTGGGGATAGAGGAGTGAACAAAATAAAATCATGATTTGATACCACTTACATTCTAATAGGGGGGTGGGTATGACATAAAGACAAAAAATAAATGAAAATAAAGAGTATGTGAAATGATGATAAGTACTAAGATAATAAATAAAGCTGGAAAGGAAATGGGAGGTTGGCAAGGACTCTGTGACAGACAGTTCAGTTTTAATTAAGATGGACACAGCAAATCTCCTGACAGACATGAGGGAGTTGTTGAAGAAATCCAAAGAGAGAGTGCAGGCTTACCCTAGAGCTGCAGTAGAGGGTTTCTGAAGAGTGGATAGTCATATTTTGATCTTTCTGATGGGTGGGGTGTGGGAAGGGCTAGCAGGGAAAGAGGGAATCAAGGATGACTCCCATACTTTGACTTCAAAAACTGAGTGAATTAATCTGGAAGACTGTTGGGAAATGTTAATTTTGGATATTTATTACACAGTCAAGTGAAAAATGTCAAATATGAAGTTAGGTAATAGAAATGAAGAAAATTCTGGAGATGTAGAGGAATGAAATTAGTAAAAGATGATATAAAATTTAGAGTCACGCATACAGATGAACTTCAAAACCATAAGACCTAGAATGAGATAACCTATGGAGTGAGCATAGATAGAAAAGAAGTTCACAAACTACACTGTAAGATACTCCAGGACTAGTGATTTTTCTAGAAGCATCTGGAAAGGAGGCAAAGAAATACTACCCAGTGAGGAGGTTTAAGAAAACCAAAAACATGGTGTAATGGAAGCTGAAGGAAAAAAAAGTATTTATTTCAAGGAAGAGAGATGAATATCCAATGTGTAAAATGATTCAAAGAGGTGGAGAAAATGAGGACAGAAAACAGATTACTGTTTTGCCTGGAAAGCTATGGGGACATTGATAAAAGCAGTTAACAGAATGGTAAGGATGAAAACATTACTGGAGTGGGTCCAGGGCAGAATGGGAGGTGGAGAAGTGAATGTGGGGGGCATAGACCACTCTTTCCAGGAATTTTTACTATGATGGGAGTAAAGAAGTGCAACCTCAGGTGGAGGGTGACTATTTTCCTAGTTTAAATCACAACTATCTGAACTTTGGGATGGGCAAAAACCTGTAATGCTGGCTTCCACTCTTGGCCCCCTATGATCCATTCTCCAATCAGCACCAATAACTTTTGAAAAGGTAGAAAACTAAGTTATGTTTCTTCTGCTTAAATTAATCCAATTTTTAATCTCCTGAGAGTTTCCCTTAGATATTAATATAGCCCCTGCTCTGTTCTAATCGCCTGAGGGCTTCCCTTAGATATTAATATAGCCCCTAAAGGCGCTGGCCTTATCCATCTGTCCAACCTATTCCCTTACTATTCTCCCCCTTGTTCACTGTGCTTCAAACTGACCTTCTTCCAGTCTTGGGCACAGACGTTTTAGGGCTTCATCACCTGTTATTCTTATTCTCTCTGGTATGTTCTGCCCCCAAATCTTTGCATGACTAGCTTTTCTGTAACTCAGCTCAAATATTCCCTACCCAAGAGGTTGCCTATGACAGAGCTATCTAAAAAGTGACCCTTCCAATTTAGTTCACTCTCTAACCTATTTTAAAACTGTTTTATTTTCCTTATAGCTCATCACTTTTTGAATTATGTTATTAACTCACTTATCTACTGTTTGTCTATTTCTTCCATTAAAATATAAACCCCATGAGAGTAAGGACCTTGTTCTTGTTTTATTTTTTGCCTCTGTGTATACCAAGCACATAACAGAAGCTCAATAAATATTTGTTGAATGAATGAATCCAGTTATATACTGTCAGCTCCTGGGGTGTCCAGCCCAGAGGTACAGGTCTAGCATAAAAAGCACCTGAAGTTCAAATGAGGGAATTCTTGCCAGTTCCACCCTTCCAAAGATGGCTCCAAATCCTTCTCCCACTTCAGTAGTCCCCATCCCACTT
Organism: Glaucomys volans; assembly: GCA_020662805.1. Lineage (NCBI taxonomy): Eukaryota > Metazoa > Chordata > Mammalia > Rodentia > Sciuridae > Glaucomys > Glaucomys volans. Next base: position 8,458 of record JAJEJO010005279.1, on the reverse strand, counting down.
GTTTCATATCCTTGCTTGCTGTCTAGCTGTTTGGATTTTGAGAATAGGTCTTAGGCTATTGCTTTTGATCCAGAGATCCAGACTGGGAAATCTGTTAAAGACTGTACCTTGGAAATTTTTCCTTCTCTGGTGTTACTGTACTAAAAGCATGACAAGATGCACCATGTCCTTACAGCCCATCAAATTCATGACAATGTGGCCTTACTAATCCTCTGCCCATCACAGAGTCAAATAAGCACTTGCCTCTGTTCCTAAGGTCTCACTCAGCCCTGTCCGAGGAGGAGCTATTAAGAATGCAGCTGTGAGATCTCAAACGGGGGACGTTCAGACACTGACGTGCTTTGCCCAGATGGTGGGGAATTTATGCTCAATTGGACACCATGAGAAGTTCTACTTTTTAAACTTCATCTGCTTAATTTTTTAACTTTGATTCTGGAAAACTGATAGGTTATGGCATCTGATAAACCAATTTGGTTTTAGGAAATTTTGTCATTGGGAGACAATCCCCAGTGGGGCCAAACCCTCTTCCAGTCCATCCTGCACAGAATACATCCAACCCCTGACTGCTTCTTTGAGTCCTTTCCCGATATCTCCATCCTTTCTTAGAAACGTTAGAAATGAAGCACTTAAACTTTTTTTTTCTAACTTTTAACGATAATGATAGTAACACAACATTTATTGTGCAAATATTTGTGCTAAGCAATTAACCCTTTCCACAGACCCCAGAGGCGGATGGCATTAATCTTTATAGTTAAACTTGCAGAGCTTAAGACAACGGATTGGGTGGAACAAGGTTGGCTCCAAGGAAGGGCAGAATTCAAGACCCCGATAACGGAAACGCTAACAACAGTGGAAGCAAACGTGACGCCTGGAGGCTGCGGTAAAACCGCGAGTGCCACGGGGAGGGCACGGCAGCTGGAAGAAGGCCTGGCAAGGAGACTAGCGCCACGCACCCGCCGCCCAGCATGGCCCTGGGGGCTTCCCGGGCAGGAAAGGAGGGCTCTGCGGGAGCCGGCGCGGGCGCGGGGGCGGCGATCGCCAGCGCAGCACCGCTACTCTCGCGGCGGCTGAGAACCGCGCTGCGAGGAAACCGGCCTCGGGGGCATCGCCTGGCCACCCGCCGCCACGGCGCCGACCAAAGACCCCGGTAAGGGACGGGCTCGCGGGGACCGACGCCCGGCTCTCCGCCCTACGGGGACGGCTTTCGGAGCCCGCGGGAGGCGTCGGCACTCCCGGGCAGCGTTCTCTCCGCCACCTCCGCGGCCCGCCGGACTTCGGATGCCGCAGACCCGGACGGGCTCCGGGGAGCGTCCCAAACGCAGACGCCCAGCTACCGCGCGCGCGGGGGGCGCGTCCCCTTGAAGGGCCGCAGCGCTGCCACGGGGACGAACACGAGAAGATACCGGTTTGAAACAAAGGCGGGCGCGGGGCTGGAGAGAAGCTGGGTGGGGAGGCCCTTACCTCATGGCGGCTGGGCTCTGCGGGCCGTCCAGGGCGGCCGTGCCCTCGCGCTCGCTCCGCAGCCCCCGGCACCCCGGCTGTCGCGGAGGGCGGGAGGCGTGTGCGCGTGCGCACGTGCTTCCCGCCCGGCGTGGGCAGCGCGGGGACACGGCGGCGCGCAGGTCTTTGTTCAAGGCGGGACCCGACCGGGAAAAGAAAACTGGAAACCGAATCTGATCCCCTCTGGGCGCGGACATCAGGTCCAGAAACCGAAACTTAACTAGCGCGGCAAAACCTTTGCAGAGTGTTGATGGGTCGTTCTGAGTGGAATTTGCAGCAAGGCCTCTGCTGTTTGGTCTTGCGGCTGACCTGCCTTGCTGCATTCATGGGCCTCTCGGTTAACTGCTTTTTATTTATTATTATTTTCTTAACAAAAGCGACAGGAGATCGTTCAGTGTTGTTTTTGCTGTAATCGTGGCAAGGATGCTCTTTCCAACTTTCTCCCACTTAAATGAAACTGAAGTCTCTGCTTCCATTTGTCTTTTGATTCAACCAGCAACACTGCAACGCTGTACACCTGTGTTCTTACTTGGTAAATTAAAGCAGAGAAAGTTTGTTGTCGAAAAGCATATATAGGGCTGGACTTGTGGCTCAGCGGTGGAGCACTTGCCTAGCATGTGTGAGGCAAGTCTCAGCAACCCATGTAAATAAATAAAATAAAGGTCCATCAACAACTAAAAGAGGGCTGGGGATATAGCTCAGTCGGTAGAGTGCCTGCCTCCCAAGCACAAGGCCCTGGGTTCAATCCCCAGCACTGCAAAAAACAACTAAAAGAATATTTCAAAATGCATATACATTTAAGCTTTACACAGAGGTGTGGACGTTTCCACCACAGTTGCATGACTGTTTTTCTTCTGTGCCCTTGCCGTGGCACTTTGTGTAATAAGGTCCCAATAAAGATAAGGGGTGGGGGTCGAAATGGGAACCTGAGCCGAAAATGACAAATTCCCATACATTAAGATGTTTGTGCTCTTGGATTCATTCATTCAACAGATTTTATTGAACAACTGCTAAGAGCCAGACTTGTACTGTCGATATAGCAATAAATAAAATAGACGAGGCCCGTGCTTCCTGGAGTTCATTTCTGGTATGGGGAGATAAAGATAATAAGCAAAGCCTATTAAATGTCGGTGCTACAGAAAAAAGTCAAGCATAGAGAGGGTTGAGGTGTGGACTGTTTTATACACGTGGTGAGGGAAGGTTTCACCGAGAAAGTGGCCATTGCACAAGACCTGAAGGAGAGGTAGGAGTGAGCACTGCCAGCATCGGACTGAAGAAAAGCATTCCAGGTAGAGAAAAAGGTAGGTGCAGAGGCCCTCAGGTGGGAATATACGTGGCAAACATGAACTTTGTGGTCCTAGGGAAGCCAGCGGGGATGGGGGTGGGGGTTAAGTCAGAAGAAATGAGGCGGAAGAGAGAACTTGGGTGTGCAGGGCCTGCAGGTTAGTCATACTTAAGTCTGAAACCAAATTTTGGAAAATGTACTCACAGATTTATTTTGCATTGAAAAATAAACCCAGAATTTCCCTCTTAGCAAGATTATAGAAAAATTTGATAGAGCTCCGATGTTTGAAGTTTTCCAGTGCATTGATCATTTTCTTCCTCTTCTGTGTTCCTACTTCTTCCCCTACCCTTTTCTAAGCTGTGTGGGCTAAGGAAAAGCCTTCGTTTGTAAAAGTTTAAATGATAGTTAATTAAGCCATCAGTGGCTAAAAAAAAAATCAAGGGGAACATTCTTAGTTCTCTACTTACATTGTTTAGAAATTTGAATTCAGAAAAACACAAATCATCTGTAAAAAATAATAAAGGAGTATACATTTTCAGGATTCAGAAGAAAGACCTGCCTGTTGAGGGAATATGTTAAACATGCTGAAGTTACTGCATGGAATTTGAATATCAATTTTTTTGTTTTGTTTGTTTGTTTTGCAGTGCTGGGGATTGAACTCAGGGCCTTGTGCTTACAAGGCAAGTACTCTACCAACTGAGCTATATCCCCAACCCCAATATCAATCTTTTTTAAACAGACTGTTGAGCTGAGAGAATCTTGAGAGAATCAATAGTTCATTGTCTTTTGAATATTGTTTATTAATGTAAAACACAACAATTGGAGAAAAAGGAAACAGAAAATTAAACACAACTGTTCTAAAACCTGCTTGGGAAACAAACGTAATAGGGTTCCCGAAGTGGTGCTTCAGAATAAACACTCACTGTCAATAACTTCCAAGAAGTAGTTGAAGTCAGAGTTTCTCAAGCTTGGCACTATTAACATTCGGGTTGGATAATGCTTTGTTTTGGGAAGCTGTCCAGTACATTCTAGGCTCTTTAAAGAGAGCAGCATTCTTGTGTTCATCCACCAGATGGCAGAAATACCCCACAATAGTGACCAAAAAAAAAAAAAGCAACAACAACCCTCCTGACCTTGTCAAAGCCCCCTGGGAAGCAAAATCCTCAAACCAGGGTTGAGAATTACTGCAGTAAATAATACCCTCATTTATATTCCTACTTTAAAATAATTACACTGCCTGCAAGTGATCTGAGGCAGACTTCAAGTAGGAGAGAAAAAATGAATACAGATCAGATGTTGGGCATATATTGATATTTAGGAGGGAGATGCCTGGGTAAAAGTGTAGGTTTCAAGGAGTATGTCTTTTAGCATGGAACTTCAGAGTGGGAGTGCGTGCCATCACATTTGGTCTAGTTGAAGCAAGGCACACTGCTGTGGCCACATGCTCATGGTGGTTGTTATGATTTGGATATGGTTTGTGAGAATGGAGAGACACTGGTGGTTAGAATGGTCCACAAGGGATTGGATCCTATAGTGATTTATAGATAGCAATTAGCAAAAGCCTGGGCTTGGGCACCTGTAGCAGTAGTGAGTGGGAGGAGCTATAGCTTGGCTTGACTCAGGAGTCAGTCTAAATTAAGGGTACCAACTGAGGATCTGTCAGTCACTTATATGGGAGTAATAAGTTCCTAAAATTCAGTTGCCAATTTAAAGAGACTTCTTGATAATGCTTAGAGATTCTCATATATAAGTTCGGCAGTAGTATTTTCAATACAAAAGAGCATCTATGTTTCAGGATTTGCTTATTTGTTGTTTTTCTCTGGAAAGATCCAGACTGTATCACACTATAGTATTATTCAGCACTGAGAAGTGCAAATACCTCTTCCAGAGTTGAGAAGAATGGGATGCTGTTGGATTAGGGGTGAAGAGGGGTGCTGTTGGATTAACAGAAAGACATTATGTAAGTGTGCTCCCTGGAAATAGTCAAACCTACTTTGAACAACATATTATTTGATCCAGAGATTTATTTTTCATCAATGAACTCTACTTTCAAATCATTTCACATCCCTTTCATATTTCTTGACTTAGATCAATAGATTATCAGTAAATAACTTAAATAGTGCTTTAAATAAAATTACATAGAACAAGAGAAACTCCTTGGAACAATTTGACAGTAAATTAAACTTAAATATGGAGAAAGTCCATCTTTGTGTACCTATTTAACTATTTCTATGCACAGCATGAGGTTTAGGAAAAGTATTTCCTTGTTTACTTTAGTATTTTTAGTATCTACTACTCTAAACTATTTCTTGATAAAATGAATTAATTAAAATGTTGTATATGTAAGTCCACTGGTTTACTTGCTACAAATCTACTTAGTAGATTGTACTTTAATCTACTTAGTAGATTCTACTATATGGCATTTACACAAATGCTGTCTCTCTCTCTCTACACACACACACACACACACACACACAATATTTTGTTTCATCATTTTCTGAATACAGCTTTTTACATTAAGTTTTGTGTAATGATTCAAAAATTACATCATTATAATGAATTACATAATATGTTTCTGAAAGCAGCAAACAGAATAGATGATTATACTACATAGGAACCTAAAAGAGAATAAAATGTGAAAGTGGCTGATATTTCAGTGCCTAGGGATCATGTCCCACAGTTTTCTCAGAGCCAGCAGCCAGGCTCAGTGCCTGTTCATAGTACGCTAGGGCTTCATTCATTTTTCCTTTCAATTTGTAGACAAAACCCATGAGGCTCAGGCCTTCCAGGTCGAATGCATTTCTCTGAAGTTTCTTTAAGGCTAATTTCTCTAAAGACTTCATACTTTGATCCCTTGAAAAGGATGCCTTTTCTATTTTTATCACTTTTAAGTAATGCCTAATTGCACCAGCTTCAGATTTCTTTTGAAATTCCTGAAATCTACCATAGTGGAAATGGGCATCTATCAGTACTTGCTCTTCATTTGATTTCATCAATAACAATTTCTGATAGCAGTCTTCGGCTTTTCTGTAATCTTTTGCTTCAACATACATACGTGCCAAGTGTAAAAGAGCACAAGCAAATGTGGGCTTCTGTTGCAGAGCAAATTCAAAATGAAATATGACTAATCTTACTAAGCTGTCCACATATTCTCTATCCTGCCCCCTAGGCTGCATGTTTGTAGCTTTCTTTATTTGCAACAGTTTTTCCCTGTAGCAAAGCCCCATCTGGTGATGCAGGAAGGCAGAGTTGGGTAGTGTCAGCAAGGCCTTTGCCAAGAACTGAATAGCTTTATCCACACAGCCTTTTCTTCGGTAAAACTTGCTCGCATATCGAAAAACATAGGTCTGGGAGGACGTGTTCTTCAGAGCTTCCTCAATGTAACCTTCTCCCTCAGCTTCCTGTCCTATAGCCTGGAGCTTCAGGGCAAGGAGAACCTTAACATATGTATTATCTGGATTTAGCTGGACAGCCTTCCTCAGGGGTTCTAGACAAATGACATCTTCATTATTGTAACCTAGGCGGTAGACGGTGATGGCGAACCCCATGCTGAATTCAGGGTTTTCAGGCTCCTCTGCCAGAGCCTTTTCAAAGCAGGCCTTGGCCCGCTCATAATACTGTCTTCCACACTTCAGCAAGGCCCATCCTTCCTCACAGTCCATCTCAGGAGACTCCAGTCTGAAGCGGGAGGGACTTGCAAACTTCTTGCACGTGTTCTCCACCTTGTCCAGATAAGTCTGGGCGTCTGCCAATCTGCCCATGTGGTGATACACCCAGGCATAGTTGCCCCAGGTCACCAGGCTTCTCATGTCTGCCTGGTCTGCGTGCTCCCTCTGGATCAGGTCTTCAATTTCTCTCAGGGTCTGCAGGGCCTGCTCATCCTGGCCTTTCAGGTGCTCCACATAGGCCAGGAGGTTGTGAATGCCCACATTGTTTTTGGTGTCTAGAAACTCAATCTGTTCCAAGACCCTGCTTTCTAAATCTGGTATTTCACTGTCTTCCAATAGCAGCCCCCACGTGAAGTGACATCTCAACTGCCACAGTCTGTCCTGGATCTCATCAGTGTTCTCACTGTGAAACAAAAACAGATTTTATTTGTTAGGTAAGGAACAGCGGTAAGAAAAACCCCAATAAAACATTCTGTTCAATTTTAGTTCTTATTCTGAAAGTGTCACACTTACAGAAATTCTACTTAGAGTCCCTGGATTTTTAAAATATGCATGAACAATGAATGTAATTTGATTGACTTTCTAGGGTGGTTCCAGTCATTTCTAGACAAGTAACCACTCTGTTCTTCAAAGTCATATTTGCAAAATTGTGATAACATTAGCATTTGTCATATATTAATAAGTCTATATGTGGAAACTACTTACAGCTTATTTTATGCTATGTAAAAATTTCCTGTTTTATTGAAAATAACAGAGACCAGTTAGAAAGGCAGAACTCTAGTAAACATTATTGACTTCAGGACTACAGTGTGCATGGTATATAACCAATGAAGATCACTGAAATGAGATAATATTTGACAGTTTTTTTCTTCACTTTTTACTTGGAAACAATTACAGGTTCACAAAAGTTGTGAACATAGTACAGAGATAAAGTATATCTTTCACCCAGTTTCTCCCAATTGTAATAATATAATATAATATAGTACAAAAGCAACACTATGAAATTGACATGGTATACAATGTGCTTAGCTAACTCTGCTTTTTTTATGTGAGTAAACCTATAGAACCACCACCTTGATCAATATACAGAATCTCTTCATCACCACAACATCACCTCATGATACCCCTCTACAGTCACACCTGCAGCCTTCTCCCTGCCACACTCCAAAATTCATAGCCCCCAGTAATCACAAATTTGTTCTTCACATCTGTAATTATGTTAACTCAACAATATAACGGAAACTGGGTGTGGTGCTGCACACCTGTAATGCTAGCTACTCAGGAGACTGAGGCAGGAGAATAACAAGTTCAAGTCCATCCTGGGCTACAAAATCTACTCTTCGCTCTAATGAGAATTCAGGGCATTTGTTCACGGATATTTGCAGTGTGTCATCCAGGAGTCTGACCCAAGACCAGGTGTCCCTTTACAGCAAATGTGTTTACACTGGCAAAACCTATAGTGGCTTTTTCTGGCTTTGTCCTGTTCGTTCACACTTAAGTATACACTCTCTAAGGGAGCTCTGACCTGGAAAGAAGTTAACTGTAGGTTTGTCACTCAGGTGAAACACAAGAGAGCAACTCAAACAACACATGAATAGCAGAAACAGGTTGCCACTTATAACTCCCAGAGAAAAGAAGACAAGATGCCTTGCAGGGACAATAGGAAGTGGGAGCTTCCAGGACACTGATGCTCAACAACTGGGTGGGGACCAAGAAAGAAAGAAGAGCACTATGCTCTGTCCCCACATGGGTCCAATCCTCTGTGAGGGCCCAGGGTATCACTTAGGTGAGAATCCTGCAGAGAGTTCTAATTGGTGGACTTGGAACAAGTTGGTTCTAGTTCCATGGGATCATAGGGTCATCACTGTAGCATATCTGCCCAATCTGTGAAGGCCTTAGGTGTCACTAGGGTGAATGTCCTAAGGCATGCATTACTGACTGGTCCCAAAGGGAGGTCCCAAAGAACTGGTTACTGGAGGTGTTTGCACAAGGCAGATGTCTGGAT
>JAJEJO010005278.1:439284-452009 GCA_020662805.1 Glaucomys volans | reverse complement strand
TTTTTTTCTCAGAACTTCTATCTCTTTATTGAATTGATTTTTTGCTTCCTGAAATTGCTCTATTAGCTGGTTATTCATAGCCTGAATCTGCACTCTCATCACCTCATTCTCTTCTCGGATCATTTTAATTATGAACATTCTGAACGCCATTTCTGTCATTCCTTCTACCATGCTGTCTTTGGGATCTCTTGATGTATCATCTAGGTTTGTTTGGGACACTTTCTTCCCGTGTTTTCTCATGCTGCTCATGTATCTTCCCCTCTAGCAGTGCAAATCAGAGGGATTGCAATTTCCCTGTAAAGACTTAGGGCGTTCCTGCAGATTTCCAGTAACTCACCAGATGTTTGAGAGGTGCTTGATCAAGTGGTGACCCAAGATAGCTGCTGTCTCACAACCTCCAGGTTGGGAATGATCAGTGCTTCTGGGCAGAGGCAACCAGGAGACACAGCACCATGGCCCCAGAGCCGCAGTGCCGTGTCCCCGCGGGAAGGGCTGAGCTTAGGTCCGAGGGCTCAGACAGCCAAAGATGGCGTCTCTCCGCCAGGGAAGCTGTAGACTAGCGCCGCTGGAGCCGGCAAGCAGCTCCGCTCCCGGCTAAATCTCACCCAGAGCCCCAGCGCCGTGTCTCCGAGGGAAAGAGTGGGCTTAGGTCCGAGGGCTCAGATAGCTGAGGATGGCGTCTCTCCGCCAGGGAAGCTGTAGACTGGCGCCGCTGGACCTGGCAAGCAGCTCCGCTCCTGGCTAAATCTCACCCAGAGCCGCAGCGACAAACTCAATATTAATTATGTTTACTTCTTTAAAGAAACTAATAAGCGGAGGCTATATTTAAGTTATTTTATTGACAATCTTACAACTGCATCTTACTCAACTTTTATAATACCTTATCTATTCCTTTCTCCTAACAGCTTTTTCAAAAGATGATTTTTCTTTAAAAAGAAAGAAAAAAAAGCTAGCCAGATAAAAGAGCCATTCTCTACATGTTACACCCCTGAAGTTCCCAATTGCTATACAGCTGAAGTATTATTGATGTGATTCTTTGAAAAGCACTACGATTATAATAGCCAAAATGTTAAAGGCATCAAATTAGGATTTCACTTTGGAACGGGGTCATCCCTTACACTCAGTCACTTCTTTTGAATAATTTAAAGGTTGCTGAAACTCCTTTGAAGATGCCTGCCTTGAACAGCCACTTGACCCTCAGGGCGCCAGGTGCAGCCTGAGCAGAGTCAGTTAGCACTTCCACCACCTAAGCCAGTCACCAGAGTGCTGAGTTTGGGTTTTCTCTGAAATGAACCAAACACAGGTCTTCCCACAGTCTCTAAATGGCTCCACATTTTGTCTCTAAGCCTGAGCTCCCTTCACAGTTCCAATTGGTAGATAGGGAAATGGTGTTGGGGTGCCTCTGCTGCACCCCAATCATGATCTCAGCCTTGGCCCTGTCTCTGGGCCCTGTACTGAACACATTTGAGAGGTGCGGTATCCAGCAGATGGGCACAAGAGCTCAGACATCAGGCATTGCCTGTTTGACAACTGGTTCAAACAGTTTGTTTGGGGAAAGTTATTGATGATTACGCAAGTAACACCCCTCAGATGGCATCTGGAACATAGTGAGGGTCAATAAACATAGCTAAAAGAGAAGAAAAATCACCTGGACCTGAGACCTGTGTTCCTTTCCCTTGCTATTTCCATCACCTTCGACATATCTGCCGTCTTCACAGGTGATGAGGTCATTGTAACTGGGAGGAGTGAGCTTAGTGTATCCATCTTCAGCTTCAAGCACACTGTCCAGCAGCCCAAATAAGATGTTCAATAGGGTCTGATGAATGAGTAAATGGATGGATATTGACCAAGCATTGGATTCAGTTCTTGGTTTTTTTTTTTTTTTTTTTTTTTTTTGGTACTGGGGATTGAACCCAGGGCCACTCCACCACTGAGCCACATCCCCAGCCCCATTTTGTATTTTATTTAGAGACAGGGTCTCACTGAGTTGCTTAGGGCCTCACTAAGTTCCTGAGGCTGGCTTTTGTTTTCGAGATCCTCCTGCCTCAGCCTCCCAAGTGCTGGGATTACAGGCGTGTGCCACCGTGCCCGGCCTCAGTTCTTTATCACACAATTGAGCTGAGACTTTCATTTCTCCTAGGTCCATTTGTCTCCTATTCCAAAAACTTAATATCACCTATGTATTTCTTCCAGTTCCTTTAACCTCTTTACATATTCTCAAGATTTATTCAGGTTGGTATATGTAGATTTAGTTTTTCACTTTAAATATTATGGGTTAGCACTTTGAATACAGAAGACGTAGGAGTGACTGAGCCTTGGGGAACTCCATGTGAAGGTTAGATTGAAGAAGGTGATGGATAAGAGAAGTCTTCGAGTCACCAACAGTGGCTCCATTTCAATATCATTTTCAGAGTGCAAACAATAAAGTTAAAGCAGTTGACAAAGCAAAGTCATATATTTGTAGTATAGTCCTAGGAGAGATAAATACAGCTGCTCCTCGCACTATTCCAAGGCATCTCTATTTACTCAAAAATGATATTTAAGGAGATGGGGAGAAAGAATGGAGTTCAAGTACAAGATGAGCATCCCTAATTCAAAATTCAAATTCTGAACTGGTCCAAAATCCAAAACTTTTTGTGCATCAACACAATGCTACCCATAGAAAATGCCACACCAACACACCAAGAAATTTTGCTTTGTGAATAAAATTACTTAAAATATTGCATAAAATCACCTCTGGCCTATGTGCATAAGGTATATATGAAACATAAATGAATTTCATGTTTAGACTTGGGTCCATACCCACGATATCTCATTATGTATATGCAAATACCCCAAACCTAAAACCTGAAAGAGCCAGGTCCCAAGCATTTTGAACAAGGGTGCATTCAAACACCAGCCAGTTTGGAATGCCCTGCTCCACTCTCCTTCACTGCAGTGAGGAAGAGTGTGTTGAGGAGGGCTGGAAGAAGCTCTCAAGGACACTGTCATCTTAGCTTTCCAGACATAGAAATGTCAGCAAAAGTTGCCTGGGATTACTCCCATCTGAATTAGCCAAGTTGCTCCATCATTATTTTATTGTATTTTATTTTTTTAGTTGTCAATGGATCTTTCATTTTATTTATTTATATGCAGTGCTGAGTATCAAACCCAGGGCCTCACATGTTCCAGGCAAGCACTCTACCACTGAGCCACAACTCCAGCCCCTCCATCATTACTTTTGAGGCAATCCTTGTCAAATATTTTACATGAAGATGATATTCCAATTCAGGAAATAAGGACTGGAACTATTCATCACCAGCCTTAGGAGTTTTCCTTGGCAGCTCCGATCTGCATGGATGCAAGAATGACAGCTTCACACACTCTCTCAACTTCCCACTGCCCCTGATAGAAGTTGCTGCTTCCTGGCACCTGCCACCAGCATTTATCCTGCCCAAGTCAATTTCAATTCCATTTTATTTTGGCAGACTTTTCTACAGAGCACCCTGCCGTTAGCTCTCTGCTGATTTTAGCTAACATGGAAAACAAACCTTCTTTGGCATGTATAATTGGCAGCGGCATGTTCCCTCCCCACCATGCTTTGCAGGGGCAGTGTTATTTTTTTAAGTTCAAGGAAATGTGGACAAAAAAGAAAAGACAGCACTCTGGTTCAAGCACTATGGGGAAGCCTAGGAGACACACACGGAATTTGGAATAGCTCTTTGAAGAGGCAGAAAATTACAGCAGCTCCATGCAGAATGGGCTGTGCAAACAGGATTGTCTTAAAAAGCAAAGGAGAGGTTGCAGACCCTTCAAATTAATCACTGCCAAAATTGCTTTCCATCAGAAGTAGTAGTAATTAGGAAGGAAATACAGAGGATTAAATTGTGGGGGAAAAAAAGAACAGAACTTTATGTAAAATGGTACTGACAAACCATAAAGCTCAAAATTTAAATTTAAATGCAATCTCAGATCTCACATGGGGGGATAAGGCTTCATTAAAAAAACAAAAGCCACAGCTATGACATATAGAGAAAATAGCCATGTTTTTAAGATTCCCAATATTACATGAATTTGTGATCTTTCACCTGAACTTTAAGCTTAAAAGGAACCAAACAGGGTGTGTGTGTATTTTTTAATAGTAGTAACCACAGGGCATCTAAATTATAGGGATTTGAGGTTCTTGTTAAAAACTATGAATGTTCACATCTTCAGAATCAAAAATGGTGAAAGTTAGGCCTGAGAACATGTTATTTTAATAAGTACCCAGGTGGTTTTTAAATCTTCTTTGAAAAGGTCCCTTCTCTTAAAACTATGTCATGAACATAGTACTCAGAGATGGTCCATCAGTGTTGTGGGCACTGTGAAGCTGTTCATCCTACAGGTGGGATGGAGCATGGGTGAGCTCCTCCAAAGGCCAGATGCATGCCCTGACTCATACTCATATATCAGAAGCCCTAGAAAAGGGAAACCCAGGTAAGGCCTCGTGGTCGCTACCTCCACAAGCATGGCCATTTACTCATTTTTCTGATCAGTTAGGTGAGAAACATGCATTCTATGCATATTAGGAAAAGGCGCTGTATGCTGTATTCAGGATAGGAGTACAGCAATAAATAGAATGACTCCAGGCCCTGTCCTCTGGGCTTCCATTCTTTGAATGGGCAAAGATGTTAAACAAGCACAATTAACTACTTAAATGCAACTTGTCACAGGTGCTGTGAAGGGTAAGCGTGGACCTGGGCATGATCATCCCCCTTCTGGTAAGTTGGAGAAGGCTCTTTGCAAAAGGGCCAAGGCATGATCGTCCCCCTTCTGGTAAGTTGGAGAAGGCTCTTTGCAAAAGGGCCAAGTAAATCATGCACTTAAGAATTATGGCATTTGTAGGTAAATGGATGATGTTGGAGACTGTTATGCTAAGTGAGATCAGCCAATCCCAAAAATCCAAAGGCTGAATGGTCTCACTGATAAATGAATGATGATGCATAATGGGGGGGGGGGAAGGTTAGAAAGAGGGGAGGAAGGAAAGATGGCAAGGAGGGAAGGGGGGGGGGGGGGCGGGGGGGGGGGTAAAAATAATAACAGAATGTGTGACAGATACCATTGCCCTGTGTACATGTATGAACACACAGATGGTGTGACTCTACTTTGTGTACAACCAGTGAAACAATAGCTGTACTCCATTTCTGTTCAATGAATCAATAAGTAAATAAAAAAAAAAAAAGAATGAGCAGGTATCATCTTGGAGAAAAGGGAAAAAGGAGAGAGACTTTGGGGCAGGGAGAGGAGCAGTTGTGAAGACTCGGGATAATACAAGGAGTAGAAAGAAAAATGGAAAGGGTGCAGGGGTGGAGGCAAATCCTGGCCCTATATTATTATCTTAGGATTGGGAACCAGGAAAGATAGAAGATCATCAAATATTTTTGAGAGAACAATGTAATCGAATCCTTAATTTTAAAGAAATCTCTGCAGTATAGAGAACATATTAATAGAATTTAGAGATGACTGTATTTGAAGGAGGAGAGTAAAAGTTTCATGAACAACACTGGCATTCTTGTTTGCAAACTAGGTAGAGAATGACAATATTCTCTTACACCAAGAACAATGAGGGAGAAAAAGGGTGTATGGGTAGAAAGCTTGAGGTGGGCTTAAACATGCTGAGACGGGGATGCTAAGAGGTAGTCATGGCCCAAAGAGGCAATCTGAGCCAACTCTAGACATGTGAGTGGCGGGGGCACAGGGATTGTAAAAGAGTAGAGACCCCCTTATAGAAAGAAAAAGGTAGAGACTCTCTGATATAAAACAAATACAAAATGAGTGTAAATAGAATCTTTGAGTTGTGCTGACTGTGGTAAATACAAGGACAGGACTGAGATAAAATAATGTGGCCATGAGTGAAGGGCACTGTGACCATTTCTGTGAAGCAACCTATCCTTTCGGAGGCCCCAGAAGCTGCCAGTTTCAGACATGGGTAGTCTGACTCCCCTGCCTAGCTGGCCCTGCTAGACCCCCAGGTGCAGCCTGAAATAGACAAGCTGGAGTTGGCCACTTGCATACTTGCATTCTCCTTGAAAAAAAGAAAAAAAAAAAAAAGGAAAAAGGCCACTATTGTAGACCTGCCAAGATTTTTTTATGGTTTTCACTTTAAAAACCAGCTTGCTGAAGTCACTCACTACTACTGTTTCCCTTACTTGGAGTAGTGGTCCTGACACGTCAGTCTGTTTTCTTTTTTTTTTTTTTCTCTCTTTCCCAAAATAAACTTTTTTCTTACTTTAGTCTCCAGTGATCTCACTAGGCATCGATAACCAGACCCCACAACAGGATGAGTGTTATGGTTTTAGAATGTGGTACCCCCCAAAAGCTCACATGTGAGACAACGCAAGATGGTTCAGAGAAGAATAATTGAGTTATGAGAATATTAACCCAATCAGTGATTAACTAAGTGGTAACTGAAGTGGTAGGGTGTGGTTGGAGGAGGTTGGAATTGGGGAGTGGCTTTGGGGCATATATTTTTATCTGGAGAGTGGAGTCTCTCCACTTTCTGATCAACATGTGAGCTGCTTCCCTCTGCCACACTCTTCTGCCAGAACGTTCTACCTCACTTGGAGCCCTGAGGAATGGAACCGGCCTTCTATGGACTAAGACCTCTGAAACTGTGAGCCCACAAATAAATTTTTCTTCCTCTACAATTGTGCTGGTTGGGTCTTTTAATCACAGCAGTGAAAAAGCTGACTAAAACAAGGAGGAAGCCTTGATTGGGACAAAATGACCCATGGGAAGACTGCAGAGTAAGTGGAGAAGAGTGTCTAGGACTGACTGAGCCTTGTGGAACTCAATGTGCAGGTGAGGATGCAGAAGGTGAAGTGAGGAATACTCAGAGGAAAATAGAAGTGGGTATCTTAGAGTCCAGGAAGAGCTTTGCCCCAGGAGAGGGAGTAGGAAATAGCTCAAAGAATGAGGATGATGCACTGTGAGGTGAGTATCAAGCTGGACCAGGCCTTCAGAATGCAATGGTGAGAGGAAAACCCACACCTGGTTGTACTAAGACACCTGTAGGAGGTAAGAACAGGGAGTTAGAGCATGACTTGACAGCTCTTTTGAGAAAGCAGCTGTTTTGAAAAAGGGGAGGTCAAGAAGCACCAAAAGAGAAGTGGCTCCAAGGGACAGTTTGGTTTCTTTCTGCTTTGTTTTTCTGAAAGGAGGAGCCATGAGGATACTTTAAATCTCAATGGAAAAGATCCAGGAGATGGGGAAAAGTTGAAAAGCAGAGCAAAATGTTCTCACTCAGAAGGTGGAAAGGGATCTTCCCTGGGAAGAGGAACCCATTCTCTCCTGGAACAGGAAAGAAAAGAGGATGCAGATGGGAGGGGTAAGAGGTTGGTGTAGACTTTCAACCACTTTCTGATATTTTCTCTGTGAAGCAAGAAAGGAAGGCCTCCAAAGGCAGCATGAGAAGGAAGGGCCAGATGTGAGAAGAGGAATCGATGAAACTGACTGGACAGGCTCTAGGAATTGACCAAGGAGACACCATGATTTTCCTAGCAGCAATGGGAGCCCTGTTACTGAGAATCTATTATACAACCTGCAAGCACAAGATAATCAAAACATCGTCTACTGGAAGAGAATGACTATCATGCAATAAATAACCAAAAATTGCAAAGTCACTCCTATAAAAGAAGTACAAGCTAACTATGGGAGGAACAAAAAGAAAAGGGTGGATAACTGCCCAGAAGGGTTAAGAATGGAAACCTGAAGAGGTAACTTTTGAACAGAGGCCAGAAGAATGCTGTGCAGTGGACCAGTATCCATGGAAGAGGGCAGGTTTTACTATGGTTCAAGCAGAATGGCATAAACATGCAAGATGCTACAGCCAAGCTGCTGGGGCTTAGAATCAACCAGCCAAACCTTTCACATAGTACAAGTGCAAGTTCAGTAAGGAAAGGATTTGCTCAGGAGTATCGGTCTGCTCAGAATACTATAATAAAGCCCTAAAGACTGCAAAGTTTAAACAACAGACGTTTACTGTCTATTCTGGAGGTTGGAAGTCCAAGGTCAAGATGTCAGCAGACCTTTGTCCGCGGCTTGTAGAAAGCCACCTTCCCCATTCATCTTCACATGAGTGTCCCTCTGCATCTATGACCTTATCTCCTTGCTTATGAGGACACCAGTCGTTGGATTAGAACCCACCTACATGACCTCATTTAACCTTGATTACCTTTTTAAAAGTCATATATCCAAGCTGCAATCTCATGCTGAGGTACTGGGGGATTAGAACTTCAACATATGAATATGTGGGGAACAGGTTTGTCCATAGCACAAGTCCCCTCTTAGAAAGCAGTATAAAGACATAATTTATTACACTAAATAGAATTCTTCTTCTCTCTCACCAGGATTTCAAGGTGTGGGACACAGATCAACAGCATCACCTAGAAGCTTGTCAGAAATGTGAGTTCTCATGTCTCATCTCAGATCTACTGAGTCAGATGATTGAGGAGTGCAGCTTAGTAATGTGTTTAAACAAAATCTCCAGGTCATCATCCTGATGAGGGAAGCAGTTATTTTTCTAGAAGCCAACAAATTAATTCAGTTATCTTTGCATATTTAAATATTAAAATAAACATCAGTTCATTGGGAAAGTCTTTTCAAAAAAGCTCTCACAGGACCGTTATGGCAGTTTTTAATGCCTGAACAGGAATTCCATTTGGGAAACACTAAGGATTTGGGCAAGTCAGATAACAACTCTAAACCTAAGTCTCCTTATTCAAATAACAGAGATGAACGCCTATTTCAAAACTGGTCGTGAGGATGCAGTGAGAAAATGGAAAGCATGTAAGGCACCCACCATGGAGTCCAATTCACTTAGGAGCTGATAAATAGTGTCTTTCTCCAGGAAGAAGGGACTTATACACCCTAAGCACAGACACAAGGACAAATGTGCAGTCCTAGGCATGAGGCTCCATAATTCATTTCTATGGAGCTACTAGGGTCCCTATGATTAAAAAGTATATATTTTATATTTTATTTAGCCTTCATCAATCTCTCAGAGAAGCAAACAGTGAGTTATTTGAGAGCTAGTCCTTGGAAGACATATGGCCTGTGTAGACAGACGGGGTGCCCACAGGCAGGTGTGCCAGGAGTAGAAATCAATATCAAGAGTAATCTTCAGGGGCACCAATATGAGCAGGAAACCTTTTCTTAATGGTTATTCTAAAAATTGGATTTCTCTAGTATAAATCACAGGAAGAAAAAAAAGAAACTAAATCACTTCATTTAGAAGACATTAATACACAACCTCACCAGTATCCTGGTCTAACATTTTGATAAAGTCATATCTACTAAGGAACTTATACTGGACTTAGGTAGAGGCCTCATGTTATGTGAGCCTTTTGCAGAATATAGTAAAATTAGCAAATGCAGTTGATCTCACACCAAATTTGTTTTAATGCACTCACTTCTTATTTAGTAATAAAATACTTTTTAAAATGATATTTCTGAAATTCATAATCTGAAGGATAAATAAAACTTTTCTAATCATATTTTATAATGGTAATGGAAAATATTGCAATTTCTTTTCCAGGGATTCTTTCTTAAATCCAAAACACCACTCTTTTCCACATGGCATTAGTAAAAACTAACTGCCCATATTATTTCTAATATATTTACATGAATTTTCCTAATGTTGCCCAAATTCAGAACATAAAATTATCATTTTTCCAAACATGGATAAGCCATAATGAAGAGGGTGTATTTAGGCAATACATTGTCAATGTAAATTATTCTAAATATTCATAATGACAAAATGTTTGTAAGAAACTCATTTCCTTTAAATTTATTCTAACATAAGAAAGTCATTAATTAATGTTTCTTAAAATAAATGCTCAAAAACTACACATTTAGGCAAAATACTAAGAATTGAAAGATAAAAATAACATCTCTGTCCAACAGAAGTAAAATTGTCCTAAAGGATGTAGAACATAGAGACAAAATATATAAATTGGAATACCACTACATCAAAATTGCTTAAGGAATAAAATGGATGGATTTTAGAGACTAAATATGTAAAAATAAAAATCCCATACATGTTGTATGATTCCTTTTGCACACAGTTCAATTACTCTCAAGTGATAGAATGACCCTCAGGAGGGGTTTGACTTGCAGGGGGCAAAAGGGACCTTCTGAGGTGCTGGAATTGTCCTACCTCAATCTGGGTGGTGGTTACACAGATGTGTGTCATCTAGTTATATAATTAAGGTCCAGGTCATCTACTATAAGACTTTTGCAGTTTATGTTAGAACAAAATAATTTTAAACACTATTAACAAAAATGTAGTTCATAGGGAAAAGTGAGTGAGCAACATTATGAAATAGGACATTCAAATGGCTAGTAAATAGGCAGAGGACTCCAGTTAAGGAAATTCCGATTAGCTTCAAGTTCAAAATGACAAGCCGTGACTCAATACTGTCCCCTCCCTTTGAGAGTAAGACCTTGGATGTTTGATGGCTGTTACTCCCATGAAGAGACATCACATAGCAAAGGTGATGAGAATGAACAGGTATAATTAAAGCCCCTAATCAGCTGCCATTAAAGTAATTAAAACAGAGACTCTCCTACTCACTTTGAAGAAGAAATTCACAGTTTTTAGAGGGATATGTAATTAAGACCTGAACGTTTCTTCTAGGAACTGAAAGCAGCCCCAAGTGACATCAAGTCAAAAAATGAGGACCCCAGTTCTGTAACCCCAAGGAGATAAATTCTGCCAGTAACTGAAATGAGCTTGGCAACCTCAAGCTATGGATAGCGCCATCTGAGAGCATCTTACTTCAGCCCTATGAGGTCCTCAGCAGAGAACCCAGTTGTGTGTGCCCAGACCTCTGGTTGAAAGAAACCACAAGGCAATAAATGAGTATGGTTTTAATTTGCTAAGTTGATGATAGTTTTTTAACAGGAAAAGAAAACTAATATAAGTTTTGGTAAGTGAAAATGGATAATTGCCATAAAAATACTTAAAAATGTACAGGTGGTTTGAAATCAGGAGTGGGCAGTGGATGGGAGAATTTTGAAGAGCATGATAAAAGAAAGTCTACACTTCCCTGGAAAGACTATTTGTAAAAAAACAATTTTAAAGATGCTGACCAGAAGGCTCAGAAGAAATAGGAACATTTTATCTGAACCTGGAGAAAGGATATCTTCATATGCAGTGTAGGAGAATTTAGCATAACTGTCCATCCCTTTCCACTTATGTGGAAAGCAGGATTTGTAAGCAACAAAATTACATATTTAGCTAAGAAAATTTCCAAATCAAGAATTGAAGGTGCTATCTGGTTTCTTGATGCTTACAATAAAATAAAGAAAAACAAAACTAAAAGCAGTAAGAAAATTTTTGAAAATTCTCAGCCTCAACAGATTAGAAAAGTTGCAAAAGTCAAGAAGAGCTATTGGTGGTGCTATACTTTGGATGTTGAAGGTGCCCCATAGGCCCATGTGTTCAAGGCTTGGTCTTCAGTGTGGTGCCACTGTGAGGCAGTCCAACCTTTAGGAGGTGTGACTTAGTGAGAGCTCATTAGATCATTGTAAGTGTGACACCAAAGGGGACCGTGGGACCCACAGCCACTTCTCTTCCTCTTTTGCTTCCTAGTTAGTGATGTGAGTGGATTTATTCTGCCACATGGTCCTGCTATGATGTGCTACTTCAGCACAAGCCCAACGCAATGGGACCAATTAAACACAAACTGGAACTTCCAAAATTTGGAACCAAGATAAACCTTTTCTCTTTATAAGTTAGTTATCTGAGATATTTTGTTATAGTGATGTAACATGGCAAACTATATGACCTCTTGTTACAATTTTCAAAAGTTCATATACTGTATATTCATTCAAAAGAACTCATCCTTTAAAAAAAATTCAGAGTAGAGGGATGTCAGAAAACAGGAGATTAGGAGCTCTAGGCTCTCATTTCACTATGAAGACACCAATAAACAACTACAAACTGACTAAAATAATTTTACAGGAGCTCTAGAAATCAAGCAAAGACTTACAGCAACCAAGCAAACTTCTACCCCATCCCACCCCAGCCCACACACACACAAAGAAAAATATTCAAAATGGTAGGAAATTTTGCAGTGCTTTTATTTGACTCGGCCATAACTCTTCTCCATATCAGTGGCATTATGAGGTGATAACCCAATTCCTGAATCCCTCCTTTGGGGCAGAAGAGCAGAATAGAAGTTGTTTTCAAAATTCTCGCCTAACTAGGGACTACTTTAGGGATGGTATTTGTCTCACAGGATTCAGGGTTCACAGGAAAAGCAGCATTGCTCAGAGTTCACACAGGAATGGCAAGAGGACTTGGAGTTTTCTCAGGAAGGACAGCAGTGTTCAGAGTTCACACAGGAAGGAAAGCAGTATTCAAAGTTCAGAGAGGAATGGCAGTGTAACTCAGAGTTCACACAGAAAGGGCAGCATGACTCAGAATTTACACAGGAATGGCAGCCTCATTTACATTCACACAGGAATAGCAAGTAGGTTCACAGTTCACACAGGAAGGACGGCAGGGCTCACAGTTCACACAGGAAGGACGGCAGGGCTCACAGTTCACACAGGAAGGGCGGCAGGGCTCACAGGTCACACAGGAAGGGCAGAAGGGTTCACAGTTCACACAGGAAGGGCGGCAGGGCTCACAGTTCACACAGGAAGGACGGCAGGGCTCACAGTTCACACAGGAAGGACGGCAGGGCTCACAGTTCACACAG
>JAJEJO010005278.1:365515-434284 GCA_020662805.1 Glaucomys volans | reverse complement strand
TCACACAGGAAGGGGAGCAGGGTTCACAGTTCACACAGGAAGGGCGGCAGGGCTCACAGTTCACACAGGAAGGGCGGCAGGGCTCACAGTTCACACAGGAAGGGCAGAAGGGTTCACAGTTCACACAGGAAGGGCAGAAGGGTTCACAGTTCACACAAGAAGGGCAGAAGGGTTCACAGTTCAAACAGGAAGGTCAGCAGGGCTCACAGCTCACACAGGAAGGGGAGCAGGGTTCACAGTTCACACAGGAAGGGCAACATGGCATAAAGTTCACACTGGAATAGAGGATTGTTAGGATGTGAGACTTGAAGCCACAGAAGGCATTGATGAACACCACAGGACAGGGAAACTGAAGGAGGACTACAGACATATGGGAGTCCATAGAGGATATATTAGAACATCCCTGGCCTTAAAATGAAGCTAAGGTTAAGATTCTTTGAGAACCTAAAACATTTAAGACTGGTCAAGGAAAATCAGAAGGATAAAAAAAAAAAAAAAAAAAAAAAAAAAAAAAAGCACATATCTGCAGAGCTCCAAACAGGATTCATGTGCAAAAAGAACTAAGAATACCTTTACCCAGGGAGATCTCAAGATTCAGGGTAATCCTAATTACCAAAGACTTTCCACACCAATCAGCAAAGATGAGGAGGAGTGGCTACTGTATTAAAACACCCAGTGCTCAAAATATGACTACACACACACACACACACACACACAAATCATCAACAACAAAAACCAAAAGCAACCACTCACCAGCCAACCAAACAAAAGCAAAACAATAATGAGAATAAAAACAATAGGGAAACCTCCCCTGTGCTAAGGAGCAAATTAATATCCAGAAGCCATATCCAGAGAAACACATGCTAAAGAGTTTAAAACAACTCCTAAATATTAACAAAACATTAAAGAAAAATATGGATGAAGAACTAAAGGAAATAAGGAAAACAGTATACAAACCAATGAGAACTAAATAAAGACTTGAAACTATTTTACTATATATATAAAAGAAGCAAAGAAAAATTCTGGAAATGAAAACTATAATAACTAAATTGAGGAAAAAAAGTCACTAGAGAAGTTCAAGAGTAGATTTGAGTGGGTAGAAGAAAGAATCAATGAACATGAGGATATCTCTTGAAATAATTGGGTCTGAAGAACAGAATGAAAAAAAGAAAAGGAGAAGAGTAGACAGGGCCTGAGGGACCTATGGAACAACATCAAGTGGACCAATATGTGCATTTTGAAATTTGTAGAGGGAGAAGAGAGGAAGAAGAGGCAGAAGTTTTCTTTCATCTGAGGATGCAGGGATGTAATACATGAAGCTTGGTGAACTCCAGGTACTAGAAACCCAAAGACCTATACCAAGACACATTATAAACAGACTATCAAAGTCAAAGAAAAAAGAGACAATCTTGAAAGTATCAAGAGAAAAGTGACTGGTCCTGTACAAAGAATGACAATCAGTAGTTATCTTAGGAGAAAACGTGCATACCAGAAGCCAGAGAATAATTACTTAAAGTGATGGAAAAAATCAACTGATATTTTATATCTGATAAACATCCTTCAAAAATGAAGGAGAAATTCAAAATTCACAAAAACAAAAGTTAAGGAAGTACATTATTAGTGCAGGTGCTCCAAAAACAATGCTAACGGGAGCCTTCAAGCTGAAATGACAGAGAAAGTGACTCACGAACACATCAGATGGAAAATTCCATGGGAAACACAAATACATGAACAAACATAAAAATCATAATTACTATAATTTTCTTTGTGCTCCACTTTTTATTTTTCACAGAATTTAAAACCTAAATCATAAAAGCTATGTCTGTGTTAATGAAAACTTAACATATAAATAATAATTTACATAACATAAAATTTATATATACTATGTATACTTTTGACACCAACAATTTATGTGGGTGGAGTAGAGATGCAAAGGGATAAAGTTTTTGTGTGTGACTACAGTTAGCATCGAGATTTTTGTGACTTTAGGATATTGTATCTAATCCCCTTGTTAAACACAAATAAAATATTTATAAAATACACATAAAATGAAATGAGAACAGAACCAAAATATGTCATTATGAAAACAAAGAAACACAAGATAGTAATGTAAGGAAAGAGGAATGAAATGCTATAAGGCGTATAAAAGGCAAATGGCAAAATGCAAATTAAGGGCTACCAACCAGGAATTCCTTTAATATAAATAGATAAAACTCTCTAATCAAAGGTGTAGATTGGCAAAATTGACTAAAAAAAGTAAAAACAGGACTCAACTACATTACTGTCTTCATGCAAACAGTAACCAAAACAGAGTCAGGGTCACCATACTAAATCACAACAATAGGATAAGTAGAAAGCAATTGCAAAACATAAAGAAGGATGTTGAGGTGACCCTTGTCATGAGAAGAATCAATTCACCAAGAGGATATAACAATTATAAACACATAGGAACCAAACACAAGAGCTCCCAAACACTTGGAGAAATGGAGGTAACAATACACAGTTCTGTATGAATAATAGGAAGCTTCAATGCCCACCTCCAATGTGGAGAGAACAACCCAACAGAATACCAAGAAAGACACAAAGAATTAAACAGCACTATAGGACAAGCATACATAACAGACAGAAATAAGTTGCTCCTATTTAAACAGCTGGATACACTGGAATTCATATCCTGAACAAATAAAGAACTTTAATAACTAAACAACAACCAAAACAAGCGAAAAGTCTGACCCCATTCAAAAATGAACACAAAGAATTTGAGCAGACATTTCTTCAAAGGTTTACTAATGCCAATAAGCACATGAAGAGAGGTTCAATATCATTAATTATTAGTGTTGGTGAACACATGGAGAAATCAGAACCTTGTACTACTGTTAGAAATATTAGGTGTAGACACTCTAGATAACAATCTGGCAGTTCCTCAAATGGTTAAAATACGACAAACAGATCAGAAAACGCAGGTCCACAAAAACTTTGTACATAAATGATCACAGCAGCATATTTACAAGAGCAAAAAATTGGACACAACCCAAATACCCATTAACAGACTGACAAAATGTGGTATATGCACACAATATTGACTATTATTTGGCAAGCAAAAGAAATTAAGTACTGAGAGATATATGCTACAGTAAGAGTAAACACTGAAAAAATCATGCTGAGCGAAAGAAGCAAGTCCTAAAGAACCTATATGATTATATTTATACAAATGATCCAGAATAGGTAAGCCTATAGAAATATGAAGGATGAGGACTCCTAAGGCTGCAGGGGACAGGCACATTGCACAGTGACGGCCAAGTGACATGGGAGTTCTTTTCAAAGTAATGAAAATGGTCTGAGGTTGATTGTGGTTCTGTATGCAAAACTGCATACTGAACTGTACATTTGAAATGAGTGAACCGTGAAGATGTGAAGTATATCTCAACAAAAATGTTATAAAGAAAAAAAAGATATGGTTGACATAATACATAATAATCATTGGGAGAATGCAAATTGAAATCATACTAAAAAACTATTAAGCACCTATTTTAACTACTAAAATATATATTTTTAAAAACTGATAATACCAAGAGTGAGAGAGAAAAACAGTTATTAGATCATTTTTACCTTGATGGGGAGATTACACCAAATATCTATTAAAAACATTTTTTTTTTTTTGGTACCAGGAATTGAACCCAGTGGCTTAATCACTGAACCAAATCCCCAGTCCTGTTTCACTTTTTATCTTGGATCATGCTAAGTTGCCTAGGGTGTTGCAAAGTTGCCGAGGCTGGCTTTGAACTTGCCATCCTCCTGCCTCAGCCTCCAAGCTGCTGGGATTACAGGCATGCTCAATGCATCAGGCTAAAAACATTTTAACATATTTAATGCCAGTGATTTATTCATGGATCTGTATCCCATGTCTGAAGTCTTTTAAGCGAGTGTCCAAGTCTTACTACTCTCTAGTCCCTAGATTTCTGCCCTGTCCTCTTTAGTAAGTTGTTGCTAATAAGTATGCTTGGAATTTGACTGAATCAGTACACTCTCACACCTAGAAACCAAGTCTTGACTCTATCCAGTCATCCTTACAGCCTATATGTAAGGAAATCTGCATACAAAAGTGAGAACCAATTTAGTCCCAAGTGAACCCTCTCCTAGAACACAGCACACATCTGGTGGTTTCTTAAACCCATGACTCACAAAGTTCCTGCACTTAGTAGGTATGCCATGAATATAGACTCCATTGGTTAATTTGTCATGAAGGTAAAGCACAATGAACAGCCTTAGTTATTCTAACTGTATACGCTGAGAAATTTCTGACATAAGTTCTGCAAAAAAGATCAAATTGTCCCATAAACACAGTTGTCCCTTTCAAGTCGGACAAAACTCTGTGCTTTCAATGCCTGACCTGTATTCACTTAATTCACCCTCTCTATTCAGTCCTACTCCCCACTTACTGCAAGCTCTGGTTACTCCAATTTTAAAACAAAAGATGGTATGAAAGGTCAATGGCATTGTTCTTCTAATTGAAGGGCAAAACAAATCCAAACAAGCCAAAAACAAACAAACAAAACAAAACAAAACCCCCACCACTCTTCACTTACAATAGGCAGGAGAAGGTCCAGTGGGTCTCTGGTTCTGCGACTCTAAGTGGATCCCTGGAGCAAAGTGAGATTTCTTACTGGAGTCTTGCAATAGCATCAAAAACACCTTTTTGAAAAAAGAAAAAAGAGAGATGCACATGTTTTATGATTTTCCCCTTGTTACATTTCTTTTTCTTCAATCTCCCAACTAGGTCACAACAACAGCATCCATCAAACACACTCATATTTCATTTAATTGGTATAATTCTAAGGCCACCTGGTTCTCAGCAGGCTGATCACTAGGCTGCCCATAATATGCAAAGATGAGTGAAACTTGACCTTGAACCTCAGGGCCCATACATGGGGGCAGAAACTGGTCAAAACACAAACAGCAGTAGGCAGAAGGAGGGAGGGAGGGAAAGCAGTAATATGGTATATCCAATTCAAATCAAATTTGTGACTCATTGTGACAGCATCTTAGAAACTCATAGGTGAATCAGACTCACAATAAATGTGAACTCACAATTTAAATCATTCTCAGTTTATTCAGGGTAGATGGGATTCCATACATAAAAATCCTCAATTAAATTATGTTCTCCATGGGCCAATGTGCCATTTCACTACAGCAGTTAATGTAAGAAACCTGCTTGAAGTCAATGTGTAGTCAGTGCTAGAAGCAGAAGCCCGACCTCAATGTGTTCAAATCCAAAGCAATGAGAACATGATGGAGAAGCAGGAGTGTAGCTAAAACAAAGGGAGATGCAGTGGGCCAGGGACCCTGAGGCCTTTGAGCTGCACCAAGAGACCTGGCAGGGATTTATGAAGCGATGAAGAGAGAATCCCTAACAAACACGTTGGGCAGAGTGCAAGACGAGGGTTCTTTGGCCCATGCATAGAAGTCAAAATGTTGCTGTTGGCAACATTTGCACCAGCCTCACCAACTGAGAGTGAGCTGTCTCATCTGTAAAGCAGGCCTGATGACAACAGTGGCTCAAGTTAAGTAGAAGGTGATTGTGAACATCTTGGTACAGACTCTGGAACCCTGTAGTAGCTATCCTATCATTTATGTCTTTAGCCAAGATTTATGGAACATCCTTTATGGGTCGTGCACCAAGGGAGGCACGTCTCCTTTGGGGTCATCTGTGCACATGCTTCCATCCCTCCTAATTGTGTACACATTCAAAAATATCTGGGTTCATGGTCCTGGTTCCTCTTCATGGAGGTAGGGTTCCATTGGCCATCCAGCAGGTACCTCACACTCAATGTGTTCACACACCCCTGCACTTCTGATTTCTATAAATAGCATCATCATTCTGATTCCCTTAAATAAGCAAAAAGGCATGACTGTCTCTAGTTATTTCTAAGAAGCCCCCAGTCCACAGGAGATGACAGAGGGAGAGCCCCAGAGAGAAGCAGCAGAGAGCAAGCAAGCCTGCAGGGAGAGGTACCTCTCTGCATGTGGTTAATTAGTTTGGATGGAATCCTACTGAGCAAAACCTGCATCCTCAACAATGGTGAAGGTCAGTAGATTTTGTTCCATCAGATGTAGTTACCTTCATCTGAAAGAGAACACCCTTTGCCTATTCCCACAGTAACACCTCCAGGAAAAACTGCAAACCTCACTATCACTACAAATGATAACAATGACAATGATGTTTTATAACAATATTCTGAGTGTGTGCCAGTCATGTAGCCTTGAACAAATTATTTTACCACTCTGTGACTTAGTTTCCCAGCATAAGTGATAATAACATGATGCACATTATAGGATTATTTTAAACAGTAAATGCATTCACAGGGAGAGTGGTAAGAACTATGCCTGGCATACAAGAAGTGGGCAATGTCTGGACCTAAGGGTAGCCAGAGGATGTTCATGATATGCATATTTCATCATGAAATCAATCCAATGAGACAAGTATTGTTATCTCCACTTAAAATGATGGTACTAGGGCTTAGTGCAATGAGTATTCACCTAGTTCATTTACAAAAAATGAAATTAGAAACAACAGAAGTGGTGTGAGTCCAGAATTGTTCACTGAGGGAAGATTTTTCTTCCTATTTTATTCTAAATAGAATTTTTATTTGATGGTCACATGTACCTGTGAATATAATAAGCATGTTTTGACAACAAAAGGTGTATTTTTAAAAACAATCTTCATCTTTCATTTTTGAATTTTCCATCTCTTCCTGCTCTCCCGAAAAAGCCTCTGGGCTAGCGTGCGTGGATGTGTATGATATGTGTGTCACGTGTGCATACACGTGTGTGTTGAAAGAAGAAACAAAGAGCAGAGTTCTTGTTCTCAATGATTTCACAGATCAGCAGGGGATGTGAGTACAACACAATACTAAGAATCAGGGTACAATGTGTACGAATTTCTTGAACTTGGCATGTGAAAGGTGAAAGGCAAACCTAAGAAAATAAGAATATGATGAGTGCCATCTAGTGTTCACTCCCCGTGACTGCAGGCACACTAACCTGAAGTCTCCAAGAAATGAAAGAAAACATCAAAGTAGCCCAATGAACAGAGTCAATAAAGGTCACATTTATAAAAAAAAAAAAAAAAAAAAAAAGAAAGAAATGTGATACTGAACACTGTGGCCAAAAATTTGAGCTCTTCCTGGCAGATGGTATTTATTGCTTTTGGCTGTAATACTCATGATAAATGAAAGTGCTTGGACAGATATTGTAAAATTCCTGTTGGTAAATGTCCCATAGAACCCTAACACACAGTCTAGAACATTACCAGAGATGGATGCAATGGAAGATGTTTAAGAAGATTCTGAACATTTCATTGAGTTTGGAAAAATTGAAGGCCCACATCAAAACTTTAAAACATCTTCTTTACATCTTTATCTGTACTTCAAGGCCAAATCCTCTCAAAAAAATGTTTAGCTAGCCAAAGCAGGATAACATGTTTTGTTTCAGTTATACAACTCTGAGGAGTTGTAACATTTTTTGCAAAACAAAAACAAAAACAAAAACAAAAACATCCCATTATAGATAAGAATGGGAAAGGCCTTCCAACACAAAAACTCCTTCGAAAAAGAGAGCTCTGGCAAGTCCATAGGAAGCTATTTGAAAGCAGGCTAAATGTATAACATCGCAGCCACATTTCCATAGTTTAAGAACTTTTGTTTGCATGCTTGGTAAGAAATGATATAATGCATATACACATCTTCCTCCTCCTTTTATGTTTTTTTTTTCACTTTTAACTGAATAGAGGCCATAGACCAACTCACATGGACCAAATAAAACCTATGCCTGACTCTTTTATAAAAAGGACTAGAAAGTTGTTTTCAATCTTATCTAAAATATGGCTTTAAATGCAATGCCTGAGATTTCTACTCTTTCTCCTCAAGAAACAATAAATTCAACACTTTGGGAATTCTTCATCTGGGAACTTTGTCTTCTTAATTTAAAAGAGCTTCAGGGTCTAAGTGTCTATGATGGCCCAGTGTCATCTCAACCCTGATTGTGCTATCAATCCTTCAGACTGGAGTGCAGTGGTTCATCCTTTTATATTTTCTGTTTAAAGGGCATTGTCAAATAGTGTTAGACACTAGCTATGATCCACATTTAAAGTGTCATTATGATGTACTATATCCTGGAGATGGTCAGCAAAAGCTGTTTTGGCTTAGGTACTGGAGAAATTGATGAAGCTGACCAAACTTCTGTAAGAAAATGACAAAAGAGTCTAGCTGAGTGATGGCATTAACAGAAGAATTTCCAAACTTTGGCCAGAATGTAACATAGACTGAATTCTTTGTTTCCTCAAAGCAATAGATTTCCTTGTTTGTTTTTGCTTTTGTTTTTCAAAAGCAAAAGATGGCACCATGTGAAGAGCTTAGATGATAAACATGAGAGGTACTGCACTCTCCAAATACAGGATTCTTTGCAGACTACAGAATGCAATGGTGCAACAAGATTGTATTATTATATAACAATGTGTATGAGTTTCCTATTGCTGCTATAGAACATCAGCACAAACATGCTGACCTAAGAAAACATAAATGGGCCCTGCTGAACTAAACTTAAGGGAGAATACATCTCCTTTCCTTTTCCAGCTTCTAGTGGCCACCTGTATTCTTTGCTTTGTGGTCATCTTCCATCTTTCAAGCTCATCACTCAAAAACTACTCCATTATGACATCATCTTTTCCCTGTCTGAGTATCCTACATCTCTCTAATGAGACCCATTTGATCACATCAGGCAACCAGATAACCCAGGAACATCTTCCCATCACAAGGACCATGCTTTGACACTTCAATTCTCTGGGAATTAGGATGTGGACATCGTTGGGGGTTCATTATCCAGCCTATTACAGAGCTACTACATTTTACTACATCTCTGAAACAGGGTTCTTCATGACATGTGTATCTGAACACTCTGAAGGCAGTAAAAATCAGAAGGTAGAGTGGATAACTTTGGAGTCCAACATAATTAAATTCTAGTTTCTGTTCTTAGGCAACTCATTGCCCTTCTTGGATTCTGTCTGCACAAGGTGTGGGGAATAAATCATATAAGATGTAAAAACGTTAACTCTAGGTGAGGTTTTGGGTCTACAATATTCCACAATGCATCTTTATAAATGGAGAATGCAAGAATGGGCCCAGCTCTTTAGCCTGAGGGATTGGTAGCATGGTGTTTAGAAGACAACAGACTGTCAAAAATACTTAACTCTGGGGCTGTTTTAAATTAAGAAATCCTAATTCCCAAAATTAAGCATCCTCAAAATATTAAATATAATGTATTTTTAATAAGAAAAAGTGGGATGTCATAGAGAGAAGTAGAAAATGGTTTCTCCATAAAGCTAGGTCCTGCTTCCTTCTCTTTTTTTCTTCATCTTTCTTTCCTTCCTTTCTTTTTTTTCTGGTGAGAGAAGCACCAGATTAGTATACGGGACCAGCATAAAGTGGGATTTTAGCGGGGCAGGTTCCCACAGGAGGGCCATAAGCAGCGGAGCACTGTAGAGACTTTGGCAGACTGGCTGCATACAGGAGGCCTGAACAGGGTCAGGAACACTGAAAATGATAGAGTCAAGTTTCTCACAAATAAGGGAAGAAGAAATGCTGAGTAAATGCTGTGTTACTGGATTGGAATTGAGCTATATTTAGGTAGAACAATAAGCAAATAAAGATATGACTCTCTCACTTAATCCAAGAAAGAACCTACTAGCAATCCCCAATCACCATGTACATACAGAGCAGCCCAGAGTTCTTAGAGAAATGACTGAGTCTGGAGCCAGGGCTGGAAGGCTCAGGGTGATCCTAGAGCATCTTGTTCCATCCAAAAGTAAGAAAATACTCAAAGAAGAAATGGTGGACATATTATAAGGCACAGAAGCCAGAGTTAGGGAGTTCCCATTCCTAAACCTGTTAGGATATGATCATTGAAGTAAATAATGACCATGGTGAACTGTAGCTCATTGAATAAAATAAAAATCTGTGAGTTGCTATTGATATAAATAAGTAACTTCAGTAAAGAGACAGCTCTTCCTCTAAATAATGCCACTGAAATGTGTGGAATGAATGATGGAATTATAAAAATCACTATGTGGCAAATGCCATAGTAATAATTAATTTGGGTAAGGAAAGTCAACGGGTATGGAAACCAGTGGGTAAAAAAAAGTTGAACTTAGAGAATCTTAAATATATTCTTGAAAACATGATAAAAATAAGGGAAATTAAATTTCAAGTAAAAGCCTGCAAACATCTCCTCACCTGGGTGATCTCAGCTCTCCCTATGCTGAGCTGGGACAGATCAGCACCATTAGCCAAGTAAGTGATCAGGAGCAAGGAGACACACATCACTCCTAGAATATTCCTGACAAAAATACATAGCCTGGCCCACACCCAAGGATATAAGGCAAACCCACATGGAGGTTCACTGTGCAAAATGATGGCTCTGTAGTCTGCAAAAGTATCAAGGTAACAGAAGTCAAGTAATAAGAATTTTTGCAAACTGACAGTGACTAAGGAGGCTACAACCAAGCACAGGTCATGATCCTGGATCTCAGCTTTACTCTTAAAGGCATGATAGGAACAAATGACAGTTGAATGGGTGAACTGTGCAGGAATACTTTGTTCTATTTGTTCCCCCAAAATTAAGAAAAAAATTTAAAAACACATCAAGCTCTACTCTGAACTTGGTTTTCATCCAAAGTGCATCTCTGAATGCTATGTGCA
Organism: Glaucomys volans; assembly: GCA_020662805.1. NCBI lineage: Eukaryota > Metazoa > Chordata > Mammalia > Rodentia > Sciuridae > Glaucomys > Glaucomys volans. Next base: position 423,533 of record JAJEJO010005278.1, on the reverse strand, counting down.
ATAGTGACCACTGAGTCATGCACCCAAGGAACTGGCATCTAAAAGCCTCTTGAGAGTGCTGTAAAGGGAACCTCACTAACCAAGGCACAGCAAGCTTCATGGGAGGAAACTGCCCATCTCATGTAGGCAATCAGGCCATCTAGGATATTACTAAAACTTCAAAATTATAAACATACACTTCTAAAATTCACTCTACTTACATTATGGCAAAAAAAAAAAAAACTTGTTTGGGAAATGTCTGAAAAGGACTTTATATGCATAGCCACACTCTCCAGCCCTCCTCGGTCCCTAATCCCACACAGAGCAAACATCATTCCTTGCCAGCATCCTCCTTAGCTCCAAGCATTGGAGTAGAAAGAGCTAATGCCTTTGTAAAATTGAGGCATGCTCCAATATCAAATCTCAACTTTCAAGGCTTGAGGGTATATTTAGAGACCATGATGCATATGAAATTTATTGTACTTTAAAAATGAAATCTGTTTTCTAGCTGCAGAGAGAGAGTCAAGAGAGTTACTTGGCAGGTCCTCCCCACTCCAGTAAAGTCATCAGGCAAAATGCAGATGAACAAAGGAAAAGCAGGCAGGGTGCTGGACCAGCCGCGCCAACTGTGGGTCGATAGCAGACACAAGAAGGCAAAATCAGTGGTTGCCAAGTGTAAAAAGACAAAATTCGTTGAGATAGACATTTTATAGACTACACCAAACAAAAGAAAATTCTTTAAAGGTGTTCAATCTTTTTCCAATTTAAGATATATTTCTCAAGCAGATCCAAATGTACTATCATATCACAATTTGTTAAATCTCATATATATTTTATGTTGTCCAAATCCTTTGCCTATGGTTGCCTTGAAGACAAATGACTTCTTTTTCTTTTCAAACATCTGTGTGTGTGATAGAGAGAAAAAGAGAGATATATGGGATCTCATAAATCAATATTTATTTAGGACCTATTATGTACAAAGCACATACTAAATATAGCCGGTGGAAATTTCTGCAAGAAATTGAGAAACACTTATTATACCTCCAAAGGAATTGAGCAACTCATTCTGTGGCTGCTAGTTGGATATGTTATTGGGGTGACACATGAAGAGTGTGGATTCTGGTCAAAGAAACAACAATCTGCATAGGCAAGTTGTATGAATTCTTTTAAGAAGTACAAAGGGTAGTGGGAATTAAACCCCTCTGTATTTTAATTGTGGTGGTGTTCCATAGCTCTATGCATTTGTCAGACTCATAGAATAGATTTTACTTTGTGGAATTAAATAAATATTTATTTTTAAAGAAGAGAGCACAAAGAGGAGAATTAACAACCCCCATTAAATTTTTGGTCAAAGAACAGACACCTCACTAAAGAATATTTACAGATGGAAAATAAGCATATGAAAAGATGCTCTACATAATATGTCATCATGCAAATGCAAACTGAAACAACAGTGTGATCTCAGTACCATCAGAATGGCTAAAATCAGAAGACTGACAACACGGGATGCTGGAGAGAGGATGGGTAACAAAAGGCACTCTCATTCATTTTTGGTGGGAATGCAAAATGCTAAAAACACTTTGGAGGACCAGTTGTTGTCTCTTACAAAACTATCATACTCTTACACATGATGCAGAAATTGCAGTCCTGGGTATTTACCCAAATGAGTTAAATTTTATATCTACACCAAACCCTGTGCACAGATGTTTAGAATAGCTTCATTCCTCACTGTCAAAACTTGGGAAGCAACCAAGGAGTCCTTCAGGAGGTGAAAGGATAAATAATCCGTGGTTCATCCAGGTTATGGAATACTGTTCAGCACTAAAAAGAAATGAGCTGTCAGACTATGAGAAGTCATGGAGGAAACTTAAATGCATATTACTAAGTGAAAGAAGCCAAGCGGAAAATGCTACATACTGCCTGGTACCCAACTCTATGACACCCCAGAAAAGGTGAAACTGTGGAGACAGTAAAAAGATTAGGGCTAGCTAGAGGTTTCAAGGGAGGAAGGAATGAATAGTCAAAAGACAAAGATTTTTAGGGCAGTGAAAATTCTCTGTATAATGCTATAATAGTGACACATGTCATTATACACTTGTCCAAAGCCATAGAACGTGCAACCCCAAGGTAACCTAAGGTAAACTGTGGGCTCTGGCTGATGGTGATGTATCCATGTGGGTTCATCAATCGGTATCAAATGTAGAATTTTGTGGGGAAGGTTGATAGTGGATAGACTGGGTGAGGGTTAGTGAGGGATAGTTAGAGGGAAACCTTTTTCACCTTTTGCTCAATTTTACCATAAACCTAAAAGTGCTCTAAAAATAAATTTTAAAAATAATGAAACTCCAACCTAAGTTATTTATCCAAGTTCATCACAAGAGTCAGTGCCCTCACCCTGATTCCCAGCGCCCCCCCACTGCAGAGGAAGAGACCAGGCAAGGGGTCAGTTAGGAAATCTTAAATGTGAGTGGAATGTGAGGTTTGTTTTGAAATAATAAAAAAGATTGAGTCAGCTGGTCAATAGGATGCAGGGGCACAAATGTGTATGATAGTTTTGGGAATCAGTTATTTGACACCATCACAGTACTTTAAGGTTTATATTTATGGACCAAGTCAATTCTGGGAATTGGCCCACAGAGATGGTGGGGGACACCTGTTCATAATTTTTGTACCACCTTATCAGTAAAATCAGAAAACAGGAAACAACCCAGGTACCCCTATAGCAGGAAAGGGAGCAGCCACAGAACAGAATCCTTACAGCAGAAAATTTGCCAGGAAATTTGAACTACTTAGGAGACATTGTTGATTGGGCAACTCCTGTCAAAAATGGTATATACACTGAGTTTTCAAATCTGGTTTAAAACTCTAGGCATGGCAAGACTGACAGTACGATAAGCTTTTAATAGGCCACAGCTATCCAGGGAGGAGAACGAGGAAGAGGATAGAAGTCAGGATTAGCTGTGGTTATCCCAGGAGTGGGCATGAAATTTGGTGGATAAAGAAGCAAAGCAGAAGCCAGGAGATGGAAAGAGGGAACAGCCCAGAAAACAGAGCCAGGCTCCAGCTCCTAGGCCTGTGCACTCCTGTGTGAGAGTCCCTGAGTGAGATTCTTCTCCACCGTGGAGGTGCTGTGCAGGACAGCCCAGCCCTTGGGAGGTTTCTCAGGTTAGTGGCTGCTCCTGGGATATATCCCATGATTCGCTGTGCAAGGATTTGTGTATGGTTTGAGTATGTCTCCCTAAGGCTCGTGTGTGGGAATCTTGGTCCCCAGTGTAGTCATGTTGAGAGGTAATGGAACCTTCAAGAGGTAAAGCCTATCAGATGTGACCGGTCATAAGCTCCTTCATGAGGGATTGATAATGGTTTCAAAGAATGGGTTAGGTCTCAGAGATTGGTTCCTGAGAAAATGGGTTGTTATAAAAGAGTGAACCCAGACTCTCCCTTTCCTCTCCCACCATAATTCCATCTGCTATATTATGATGCAGTCAAGAGGTCCTTTACCAGACTCAACAAAATGATTCTACCCAATCTTAGACTTTCATTACTATAAGCCTAAATAAACCTCTTTCCTCTTGTGATACTCAGGTATTTTGTTAAAACAATGGAAAATTGATTATGATACCTGTCAATTAAAAGAACAGCATCTGCCTACATGCCATACATCATGCTGAGAGTTCCATTGACCCATTTGTGCCTCTCTTCATGATTCCCAGTTTACAATCAAGGGTATTATATGTGGGAAGGTTGCTCCATAAAGAGTCCCTGCATAAGTGATTGTGTGGATGGGAACTTCAGTCTCATTGTTCTGTGTCCTTGGCTGGTCCTGGCAGCCCCCATTCTCTACCTACTCCCTTTATTCCATCTTCACGGCCAACACAGAAAGCATTGATGGGTGCTGTCCTACAGACTGTGTCCACACTGGGCTCTTCAAAGGGTCTGCATTGCCCCAGGGAGGTATATAAGGAAAACATGGAAGCCTCAGTCCTATTTCTAAGTAGAATCTCAAAAAAGCATAACTCCTAATATGTTATACATGGTTGGCCACTGGCATGCTCCACAGTTTCAGTTTCAATAGAGAGCAGTTTTCTTGGCCTGTTTAAGTAGATTTTTTTCAATTTATCTAGTTTTTACTAAAACAATGCTAATGAAGGATTAGCAAGATTCTTGCAGACCGTGATGAACACAAGCAAAGCTAATGTGGAAACAGCAGGACTGACTTTTCTTATTCCTGTGACTCTTTACTTTCATCTCAGATGTAAAACCCAACCAGAACTAATAATTAGAAAGAAAGAGAAAGAGAGAAGCAGGTGGGGGAAAGAAAGGAACTACTAAAAAGAACATTGAACTGTCTCATTTATATATACTATAGTTGGGAATCAGCCTCTCACTAAATAGTATGAATATTTCTGAGGCTTCTCCTCAAGAAGATAGCATTGTTGGTCATATAACCACAAAAATTAGCAAAACATTTAAGAACAAAGCATCTACCCAGAAGAAATAGACCTTCTTTATGGGTCTTTTTAAATTTCGTTTTGTTTTTTTCTGTAATGGTAAAATTCATAAATATTCAAGCCACACATTACACAAAATTTCAGTCTTAAAGATAAACATTAAAAGGGTTTCTGAGGTTTCTTATTTTTTTTTAGCAACAGATAAAATGTCACTTAAAGGGAACATTCCTATTTCCTGACACACAAGCATAACTATAAATAAGCAAATATAACTCTACTGAGGGTGAATGCATTATTTCATTAATAAGTGTGCTTCATCCAAAAAATCTTGACCCATATTCTCACAAATTCTGCCCTGCACTGAGAGTCCATGAAAGCAGGAAACAAGTACAATCCACACACAAGACAACAACGTACAACCAGGAAATGTCCTGATTAACCCGGTGGCTACAGAGACAGATACTTAACAAGTCTGAGCTTTTTCAACAATAGCAGAGTCTCCATACAATCCACAATAAATCATTTTAATTTTCCTTTTCAAGGAAATGGTCAAGTAACTCAGGATGGTGCAACAGCTCTCATAGATGGCATTTCTTTATGGCTCAGGGATACTGACTTATGCTGGTCCAAAGTTGACAATTATCTAAGTTACTAGCTTTCTAGTCTAATATTTGGATATTTTATAAGTTATGGTTTGGACCCAGTCCCCAGTGCAGCGAAGTTTAGAGGTGGGGTTTTGGGGAAGTGATGGATCATGAGGGTCTGACATCATCAGAGAATTATTAGCCCTTTGATAGTTGAATGGATGGCTGAGAGGAGGTGGAAACTGTAGGCAAGTGCAGCACAGTGGGAGGAAGTAGCTTACTGAAGGCTGCCCTTTGAGACTGGATCTTGTCCCAAGTACGCCTGTCCCCCCTCCCCTCTCTCACACATAACTTTCTGGTCTCTACGAGCCTAGAAGCTTTCCTCTACCATACCCTTCTACCATGATGTTCTGCTTCCTCTCAGACCAAAAGCAATAGAGCTGGCCAATCATGGACTAAAAGCATAAGCCAAAACAAATCTTTCTTCTTTTTAATTTGCTCATATCAGGTGTATTGGTCCCAGAAAGGGAAAGCTACCACTCTGGGTATGCTTCAGAGATAGCATACTGCTAACAGTCAGATCCAAGTATGGCATTTAATGAGCTGCAGGCCTGAAAACCTATATCCATGAGGGACTTCATATCAATCCTGATCCAAGTGTTCAGGGAAAAGGGGACTTAGGAAATTCTCTCCTTTTACTTTGGCACAGGGAAGACTGCTATCCGTCAAAAATCCATGAAAATAAAGGTATATTTTAAAGAATGTGTAGGATTTAAATCCATTGTCACTCCAAAATTAATGGCAACAATTCCACATGCCACACCACTGTAGGTTAGAGCCATTAATATTTTTGATCACTTTGTTCCAGGCATGCAGCTATTATTATTCGTCTTTGGAATAGCCATTTAGACTGTTTTGATTTTTCCATTTTAAAGATCAAAAAACTAAGAATCACCAGACCTGAGTGATTCATCCAATGCCCTAGAGCTAGGAAGGAGAAAGAGTTGGATTTAGAAGTGTCTGGGAGCAAAGCTCATGCTCTTGGGACAATAACCACTCTTAGAAGCCAGATGTGTCTTTGTAAATGCCCTGTACATCATTCATTCAATAAATATTTATTAAGCAATCACAAATGCCAAGAACTGCACTGGGTACCACTAGTGTAGGAGTGAGCACTGCCAGAGCTTAACTTCCGTGGGAGAGTCAGAGATGACACAGAGAACATACCAGGCCTGCAGCAGGAGAGGGAGGGCACAGGACTGAGCTGGTGCTGGGGATTCCAGCATTCGAGCATTTTGTAGAGGTGGCATTGGCATTAAGAGGTGGAAAAAAATAGGACATAGCAACCATACCATAAAGGACACAATGGCTCTGCAATCTTTGGTTTAGGGAGCAGCTCATATCCATCGTGTGTGTGTGCGTGTGTGTGTATGTGTGTGTCTATTAGGCTGCTTTTTGTTTGTCTGTGTGCCACAACTTGTTCTATCAAAAAAGGTATAATGGAGGCAGTGGGAACAAATGTTCAACCTTGATAGTCCATGGAGTACAAAGCATCACCCACAAAAGCCAGCATGTTCAGAGAATGTGACTCATTACTAGAAAGCCTAGGTCCAAGTGCAGCTCCACCACTTAGAACAGTGATTTGGGGTTAAGAAATTAGCCTATCTGAGCCTCAATTTCTGCAACCTTAAAAATAGGAAAAACAAGCAGCTACCAGTTTTGAGTGAACAAAATACATCTAAGAATAGGTGTTTTGTAATATTACATACACTTTTATGTTGTATAGTCTTCTATAACTAGAGTATTTCAGACAAAAGGTATAATGGCTGCTGTCCTCTTTGGACTAACATAGTTTCCCCCTATCCATGAGGGATGTTTCCTATAATCCAGGGAGTATATGGATTCCTATATGCACTGCGTTTTTTCCAATACATACCTACATACTTATGATAAAGGTCAATTTAGAAAAAAGTTACAGTAAGAGATTAACAACAATGATGATAAAATAGAAGAATTATAACTACATACTATAGGTTATGTGCTCTCTTTCTCTCATAATATTCTGTTTTCCTAAACTGGGTCACAGTTGACTATGTAACTGAAACCTAGAAAAGCAAATCCACAGACAAGGGGGCCTGTTGTACACTCCTTGATCATACAAAGGGCTGCCTTATCTCTTCAGTCACAAACCTAGTGACGGCCTGCAGTTTCTTTTTGTTTTTGTTTTTTTGTGGTGCTGGGGATTGAACCCAGGGCATTGTGCTTATGAGGCAAGCACTCTACCAACTGAGCTATATTCCCAGCCCTTGCAGTTCCTAAATCCATTATAAAACACAAATGAATGTTCAGACTTTAACTTACTGAAAGTTGAGGTATTTTAATTCTCATAATTATTTAAAGTTTCTGATATTGGTTTAGCCTCTTGGTGTCAACTATTAATCAGAAACCTTATCAGGCACTACTACACTACTATTATTCCTGAATCTAATAAAGTAGAGCAACTGGTCCAAAATTCTTTTCTGATTAATTTTCACTCTAGTTTATAGCATTCTTCTTCTTTTTTTTTTTTAATCTGCAGCACTTTCTATGGATGATAGCAATGTCAAATGAAAACTCAAATTTGGCTCACACACAGAGCCAACCTCAAGGACCACACACAAGGCTTATCTTTGGTTGGGTTGCACAACACACTAACTTCCTCTTGGAGGAAATCCCACAATATGACTCCTGTTGCCTGAACACTATAAAGAAGTCACATCTTATGGTTGGTCACAGCCCCAGCACAGAGGGATGAGGATGCTTGCAGGTGGGAAGCCAGCCAGGACTCAGCAGTACATTGGTCTATTTGCTCACTGTGGGGCCAGAGCTCCTGGATAGAAGTCTACAGTGTGTGGCAGGCACCTCCAGGTAACAAACTGTAACCAGCCAACCATTCACTGTTGAAGATGGTGTGATATCTAATGATCCTGGACTAGAGATAACAAAGTTCTCAAACACAAGGATACTACATCCCGACAACAACAGTCACCTGTCAGATGACTTAAATTCAGGTATAGGCTTGCACTGTATTTGACGCTAATAAAAATGCACCATATTCTCCATCCCCTCCCTCTACCCACATCTTTCGTGGCATGTAGACTGGCTACAAAAGCTTCCGCATCTCTTAGTACCTCTTCCAATGTGGTGTCTGAGATTCCATATCCCATCAGGTGCAATTGCTCTAAGTTCTGATCCAGGGCCCCAAAGAGCTCTCTGAAGTTGGCCTTGTCTGCATCCTTTGGAAAGGCGAAGGTCAGCTCACTCTCACTGCTATCTTTGAGAAATGCTTGTGGAACATAGAGCTGTATCAGAGATGTGACATGAGCTACATTCTTGGGGTCATAGACCTCAGGAACAGAGCGCTATCAAAAAGAAAATAGAGTGAGAAACCAGTAAGGTACTTCAATCCAAACACATGTCAATTACCTGTGTAGTCATAAGCAAATTCTTTACAAATTCCACTTCAAAACGTGAATGGGATGCTGCACCTAAGTGACAGGCATTTCAATGATACTTTGTTTTTTTTTGTTTTGTTTTGTTTTTTTTTTTTTTGGTGGTGCTGGGGATTGAACTCAGGGCCTTGTGCTTGTGAGGTTAGCACTTTGCCAATTGAACTATATCCCCAGGCCCCATTACATATTTTTTGTTTCTTCCTTTTTAAAAAATATAAATCAATGAGCTAGGGATGTAGCTCAGTGATAGAGTGCTTGCCTAGTATGTGCAAGGCCCAGGGTTCAATCAATCCCCATCATCACAAGTAGTAGTAATAATAATATAAATCCACAGTGATAAACCTGGCAAGGTCAGACCCATGTGCCCTTCTTACAGGGAGTGCAGCCAACCTCTAGGGGGTCTGTGTTCATGAACACCCTCTATCCCATGGAAGAATCACAACGGAGACTCAAGTTCTAGCAATTGGATTGCAAGAAACAGGGTTGAGTATTCTTAAAAGGGAGACAAGGATTCCCAACTGAAGAAGAAAAGCCCTCTCAAGGACGGCAAGATTCTCACTCTCAATTAGAGAGGAGGCAAATGGGAACCCAGCACAGAAGTCAAGGGCAGACTTTCTTCAGGTAACCAAGGATCAGACATAGTCATTGAGAGCTGACATTGACTTCCCACCCCGCCTCCATCAACTCCACAGCCACCATGGCCTGCCCTGCTGATATCAGGCAATGATGACTGCAAACGTGAGATGGGTTGTCGCCAGTGCCACCACATTTGTTATACCTCCTTACTATTCTGCTTCTGACTTGTGGCAAAGTTTTAGAGTCCTAAATAGAGTATCGCTGTCAGCAAAATGTTTCTAGAATATTTGGCAGCAGGTCCTAGCACCTGTCCGGTAATTCTGAGCCCTCGTGTATTTTCTTCTAGCAGATAAAATGCATCCTTGGGTTCACAAAGCCTAGCTCCTGCTGCTCAGTCCTGGAGGGATATATTTTGGCAACTGACCATTGTACACAAAAAGCCTCCACTTAGGTATTATTGGGGCATGACTGTCACAATTTGTTCCTTATGCCACAAACAGGAAGGGAACTTCCCCAGAGAAAGCAAACACCAGTACTCCTTACTTGTTTTGTGAGTGTTAGGCTGAGTCCCTGGCCATAGGCCTCTGTCAGGCAGAAAGGAGGACCACAGTACCTCAGCCGCCCCTGCTGCAGGACGGCCACTCGGTCGCTGAGCATCTCAGCTTCATCCAGGTGGTGGGTGGTGAAGATGATGGTGCGACCTAGGTCCAAGCACAGGGCACATCAGAATCAGTGTGGCAAAGTCTCTGAGGAGGACCATGTATTCTTCCTTGGAAAGGCAGGTCCTTGACACAATTGAAAGGCAGCCACCAATTTTAAGTAGGAACAACTGAAATAGGTGCTGTGGAAAAGACCCAGCCAAGGCCACCTTGCAAATTAAAGACCCTTAAACTATTTTTCCCCATAGTTTCCCCAAAGGTCATGACTGATGTTTTTATAAACCCCCCATCCCCTCCTGGATGCGGTGGGTGGGGGCCACTCTGCCAGGCACTCATGGTGAAACTGAGGTACAAAACACAAAGTCTCTTTGCCAGAATCTTGTTCCTTGATACTTAGAGGCAGATAACCACATGAATGTAAAGAAGATACAGAAATGTTCAAAAAACTGGGTGAGCATCTTTCTCTTCTCTTCTCTGATCTTCTGTAGGCCACAGCCTACAAAAGTTCTATGGCATAAGAAAATCACAAGCTCCAGGTTAAGCCATAATCTTTAAAAGTGACTATGACTGATGTGATCCTGCAATATGTATAATCAGAAAAATAAGAGATTACACTCTATTTATGTATGATCTATCAAAATGTATAAATGTATTCTACTGTCATGTACAACTAATTAGAACAAATAAAATTAAAATTTTTCTTAAAAAATGACTATGTCTGAAACTGTCCTGGCACATATGGATACCTTTAGGGATCAGGGATGATGGAACCATGTGGATTCATTCAGCTGGGCCTTTCCAGGAGGTGACTCTGCCCTGAGCACCCCAGAGAGGGATGCTGTTTCAATGTTCAGCTCATATGTATCCTCCATGAGTTCTAGCATCTTGTAAAGTTTTATTACCTTTCCTTAGGAGAAAAAGGCCTCAGATTTACCTTAGAAGAGTAGAGACCAGAGAGGCTAAAAGTAAAGTTTACTTCATTACATAAAGAGAAGCTGATTTGACTTAGTTTCTACTCTCTCATTGGCTTACATTGAGCCCCATCTAACTGTTCTACCAAGTACAACAAATGTATTGATTGATTCTGATTGCAAAAGCAAACTTTCAAAGAGATAAGGCTGAACATGTTTTTAACCCTATTTGATTTCATATTTTTCAATAGAGAGAAAAGATTAAAAGACTATGCCTCTAATTCATTTATGAAATCCATCTTTAAAGAAACCATGAAATATAGACCCAAGAGCAGCAGGGAGTAGGGCCCACAGGGACTAGGTCTTGCTACAGATGTGTTCTAAAGACCAGGGACCATTTCTTTGCCCCCTAGTCCTTTGATGCTAAGAAAATGTGCTCAACTCCTGGCCTGGGATCAGAGGCAGGTTAGTTACTTTGATTATAGCTATCAGGAAGTTCAGATGTGTTCCCATACAATGAAGTAGTCTAAAATTAGAAATCCACTGAAATCTAAATTTCCAAATGAGAGAGAGAGAGAGAGAGAGAGAGAGAGAGAGAGAGAGAAGAATGGTGGTTGCTAGGGGCTGCAGGGATGGGAGGAGGAACAAGAAGATTTTGGCTACCAAGGTACAAAGTTTCATTTATGCAGGATGAATGAATTCTGGAGATCTATTGCACAGCATACTGACTGTGGTTAGTAATAATGCATTGTATACAGGAAATTGCTAAGAGATTAGAACTTAAATGTTCTCAGCACACACACACACACACACACACACACACACACAACAATAGTTTGTGAGGCAATGGACCTGTTAATTAGCGTGATATAATCACTTAATGATATATGTACTAATGAAAACATTACACTGTATCCAACAAAAACATGCAATCTGCATTGTCAAATGTACCTTTGTAAAGCTGGGATAGTAAATAAATAATAGATTAATTTTCAACAAATTTAAGACAGTCACAGATGTTTGATCCATGATGGTTCCTTAGCGCTATGAGGGCAACTTGAGACACATCCTAAATCTCAAAGGATAATGTTATTACTCTGTTTTCCCCTAAGACACTCTTCCACTGTTTCTCTCCCTGATTCAGATGGCATGTTCTACCTTCTTTCGTCCAAAAGTGGTAATTCCCACATTTACCTTCTCTCATCTGTTTTAATAATAATAATGATAACCAATCATAGATCAAGCACCCACATAGTAGATATTGAGTTATGCGCTTTCACACACAGCACATTTACTTCTTGCAAAGTCCTATGAGATGATACAGTTGTCTCAATTTGCAAATGAGAAAACTGAAGCTCAGAGGAATTTGACCATTTCTCTAGACCACACAGCAAATATAGACCAAGCATCAAATCCAGTACAGGGATTTAGTTGTGATATGCCAACTTGTTCTAGTAGCTTCTGCTTCTTTATTGATCTTTACATGAGAGGCACAGAAGTAATGGCACCAGGGCAGATCAAAAGCTCATATTGTTCCCCACTAAGTAAGAAATACACACATGAAATTCCCAGTAGATTGAGCACCTAGTGTACTAGTGTTCTGATAGAAGAATCTCTTTCTACTCAGCAGGTCCATTGTTTTTGCGCAGTCTTGAATCTATCTTGCAGAGCTGTATCAGTTAGTTACCTGAAGGTTTGGGGCTGTGTCTAGAAATGGTTATACATTTCAATTTTTGAAGATGCATTTTTCTCTCAGTACTGCCTATCTAATCTGTTTACACCCTATTGATTTTACACTTCAATCAATGCAGGGACAATTCTAAAGTAGTCCTCCAAAGACCAAAAACAACAACAACACAAAAAATCATCCTTAGCAATGAAGAACAGTGAGAAAATATCTAATTTATAAAAAAAGCATTTGAAGAAAGCTTTTTCTTAGACTTACATTGTATTTTGTTTTCTGTCTAAAGTAAATTTTCTGTTCATTACTCAAATGTTCTGTCAGCTAAACCTTTCCAAGAGTCCATCTCTGATTTTTAAAATAAGCAAGAGTAGTGGGCTTTCAGTATTTTATTGGCACAACAATTCATGGTGCAAGGGTAGTGTAATCTACTTGTCTATCTCTCATCCCTCTTTTTTATCAGTCCACATTTGCAGTGGTGGGGAAATTATTAGTCCAATCTAAATTAGAGTCATCTCAAAATGTAATCAGTTCCTTTAAGTGACATTCAGTGACTTGCACAAAAGGTTCACATTTCCTCATTTCTGCCCTCTACATTTATCCCCTAAAGTCACTTAGGCAAATGGAACAAGAAGCCTTACGGAAGGATTAGGATATTTGCATACAATGTGGTCAGCCTCCTCTGGGCTCTGGGAGACCACTTGGTGCTGTACCCTCCCAGCCTATTGTCTATGGGTTGGGCAGTGACCCCAAAAGGATCAGGTCTCAGAGTACAGAGTGCTCCCTGGCTCTTTCTACCTTGACTAGGTCCTACTGACCTCACATCCCTAAATCTACCCTGGCTTCCAGCCAGCCAGTTTCAAGTCCACACATTAACCCAGTCTTTCATAGCACCACCATTAGCAAGCTCTATCTTCTCATATTGAAGCCCATGGCCTGGAAAAATGCACGAATACCTCCTGGGTCCCAGCATTCCACTCAGCCTCATCAACTTTGATGTAGCTGCACCAGGGCTGAGGAGCCAGAACCACCCACTTTTCCCATGAATTGCCAAGCCCAAGACTAGAATGGGGGGGAAAATATATATATACATACACACACATATATATATTTACACATACACATACACATGCACACATACATACACACACATATACAATGTGTTTGCTTGTTATCCCTGATTTCTTCTCTGTCTTTTCTTTCCAGATTTCCTCTAAAACTGTAGGGCAGAAACAGGAACATTCCTTTTTGCCCCTTCTAACTTCTCACTCTACCTACTCTATGGCAGGCCATAAGTGACAGACTGGAGAATCTTCTCTAAGAGAGAATTCAATGATCTGAGCCTCCTGGGTTCAGCTTTCTGGATTGTAAAAAAAGAAAAAAAAAAAGAAGAAAGGGCCTTTCTTTTATTTTCATTCAATAATAAATTCACCAGGATTCAGGTCAAGTAGAAGAAGACATTGTACTCAAAAATAAATAAACATTTTGTAAGATTCTGTATTAATCTTGCTTCTGAAAGCTTCTAAACTTATTCATCAGCACCAAGATATGTATCACTATTGTCCATGCTTCTTTCCAAAAAAAAAAACGTTTCTATACAAAATCCCTGGAGCAATGCTTCCTAGATATCTGAACTACAGAAAGAACCAGAAGTTGGACATCAGTAACTGCCCATCCAATGCCCTCCACTGAAAATAAGAATAGAGAGGAGAAACATGGACCCTCTAAGGCAGTTACATGAGTTTGTCCCTTCGTTCAGTGAATTTCTCTACAGCTGTGAGCCCATCTCATACTCATCTCTCTATACCTCAGTTTCCTCATCTGAGAAAAGGAGGTTCTAGGGTTTGGATCTTAGATGTCCCCCAAAGGCCCAGGTGTTAAAGGCTTGGTCCCCAGCCTGTGTCACTATTGGGAGGTGGTGGAACCTTTAGGAGCTGGTGCCTGGTGGAAGTAAGTTGGGTCACTGGGAACAAGCTCCTAAAGGGGATGTCAGGGCCCTGGTCTCTTCCTGTCTCCCTTGTTGCTTCCCAGCCACAAGGTAAACATCTTGCTTCCCCACAGGCTCCCACCACAAGAAACTGTACTACAACACTCCCAAAGCAACAGAACCAACCACCTGTGGATTGGAACCTCTGAAACCATAAACCCAGATAGATCCTCCTTGTATTGATCATCTCAGGTATTTTCAATACCTGATGATCAGCTATTGAAAATAGTCTTTCAAAAGACTCACACCGCAGGGTTGATCCTAGATGATCTTTATTTTAGCCAACTTTGTCACTGCTGTGACTAAATGATCTGACCAGCACAATTGTAGGGGAGGAAAAGTTTATTTGAGGGTTCACAGTTTAAGAGGTCTTAGTCCACAGAGGTCTGCTCCATTCCCTGGGGCTCCAGGTGAGGCAGAACATCATGGCAGAAGAATGTGGCAGAGGAAAACAGTTTGCATCGTCAGGAAGCAGAGAGAGAAAAAGAGACTCCACTCTCTAGATAGAAAATATACACCCCATGGCTATGTCCCAATTCCCACCTCCTCCAGTCACACCCTACAACTTCAATTAATCTCATGGGGATTAATTTACTGATTGGGTTAAGATTCTTACCAACCAGTCATTTCTCTTCTGAACCTTCCTGCATGTGAGCTTTTGGGGTACACCTCACATCCAAACCATAACAATCTTTAAGGTCTTTTCTACTCACCCATGCCTCCACAATGGAGCACAATATGGACAAAGATAATTTCAACTGAAATCACATATGATAATGCTCATTGAGTGTTGCATTGCTAATATTGAGAGGATAAACACAAAGTAAGCATTCTGAGCACTACAGAGCTACTATCAAACATATCTTAAAATTGAAGATTTTGTTTGTTTCAGAAAGAATAAGATATCCTTATTGTGACTGGGCATGGTGTTGCACGCCTGTAATCCCAGCAGCAAGGGAGGCTGAGACAGGAGGATGGCGAGTTCAAAGCCAATCTCAGCAATTTAGCAAGGCCCTAAGCAACTCAGCAAGATCATACCTCTGAATAAAATATAAAAAAAGAGCTGGGGATGTGATTCAGTGGTTAAGCACCCCAGAGTTCAATTCCTGATACCAAAAAAAAATATATATATATATATATATATCCTTCTTGTCAAGTGACTTGATTCTCACATATAATAGTGATCCATTCCCTGTGCCACAACATTGTGGGGAGAGAAAGTGGAACAAGGCCCGGGTCCTACCTTCCCGGTACTTGAGCAGAATATCCCAGAGGCTGCGCCGGGAGCAAGGGTCCACTCCACTGGTAGGCTCATCCAGAACCACTGTCCTCGATGTGCCCATGAAAGCAATGCCAATCGAGAGCTTCCTCTTCAGGCCTCCAGAGAGAGTTTGAGTTTGTTTGTGCTGATGCTGAATTAGCCCCACATCCTTGAGAGTTCTGAAACAAGAAGAAAGCTTCACTTTTCTCTCCAACACTTGAAAGTTTTACTCTGAATTCCACTCCACCTATAATGAGTTATGGTGATGGAGACCTTTATAAACCACAGATACATCAAAGGGGCTTGGATGCTACATGGGCACAGGAGTCTCTGCAGAGTAGCCTGTCCTTCCACATGAGCAGATGACACCACCTCTCTTTGTTAAGGGTACTCCTGGTCAACAGTGTCTGACAAGTAAGGTATCTGGAAAATACTTTGATTGTCTCCTTTCTGGAGAAGGCTCTCCATTTCATTCAGACATCCTGCCAAGGAGAGACCAGCATCCCCTCAATATACTTGAATGGCTGAGGCACTAGTGTGGTCAAAAGAGGAAAAGTTCCAGGGCTCACTTGAGAAAGTTTTTAACTCTCTGAACTACTGTGTACTCAATTGATATCTCCCAACCTTCCTAAATAATTAGGAAGTTCCAAAGACACACAACTTGCAATGCAACTTTACAAATCATCTATTACCATCAATATAAAAGTAAGACTCCTATTCTCTCAGGGACCTTTCAGTCTTAAGAGTTTCAGAAAATTTCAGATACCTAGCCCAAAGACTTCCCTGTGTGAAGCTTCACCACCCCCCATGTCTATGGCTCCACTATCTATTCTCAGAAATAACTTCTACTCCTTTCCATTATTATTCTGGTAACTCCATAGGAAGAGACCCACCCCATCTCATCACCTGATTGAAGTCTCCCTTGTTGTTCAAGATCCAGTTTAAACGAAGCTTCCCTGACACTTTTCCCTGGCCATTCAAACCAAGTGGGTTTGCTACCCTGAACTTTAGGGCTTCTTATCACTTCTGGATAGCCAACAACTGAAGGGCCTTTCTGAACTGAGGGAGACTGTCAGACTACACAGGTGCTAGCAAATCACAGAGGTTCCACATTGTTGAGATTCAGCAAGAGTTGAGTTTGGAAACATTCCAGAATACTAAGCAAAGCACTGAGTAAGTCCCAAGAACTTGCTTGCCTATGACTAAGTAAATTTTTCATGTCTGCTTCATTATTTATATACTTTCTCTCCTAACCCAGAAAGAGCTCCAGCTAGCTTCTTAGTATCTAGTTTTCAGTCTATGCATTTTATATTTAGTTCAAGTTCAGAGTGCAGTTTCTGCAGGTTAAATCTCAACCTGAAGTTACAGCAATAACATATGCCCTTGCTTTCCGTGTTACCCATTGTTGAAAACACACAAGTCAGAAAGAGGAAGATGAATGGTTCAGTTTCAGCAGGAAACTCCCTGGACTCTACAGTCTACCAACATGTTCCCACCTGGGTGATTCCAATACAGCAGTGGATGTGACTCTCTCAAGCTCAGTCTGGACACAATAATCAGAGATCAGTCAGTAGAGAATACAGATAAGAAAATATGTCGGTAAATTGTCAAATATTCTCAAATGTGCATGTTCTGATCATATTTCTACATTAAACCAACCCCCATTTTTTTAATTGACACAGCTCAGAATGCCGACACTACCTTTTTGTATGGACCTGCAGTGCTGCCATTCTGCATACCCCAATAGGCTGAAATCCCACCTCCTCATTATGCTTGGCCTTAAGATTAGAAATGGTTTTGACTCTGAGACACCATAACCCCTACCTGCTGGTCTGTCACGGCACTTTCTCTGCACAGGTGTCAGGCAAAGTGTTAGGTGACGGTACTGTGCTTCTGTAATGGAATGCATCCACACAGAATGAGGTTTGCTTTCTGTTTTCCCTTATGCAACTGACTAGCATCAGTCTGTTTCACTCTGTACATCTGCTTGTTTTTGATGGAAATCTGCTTTCCTGATACATTTTGAACTTTAACATATTAAAACATTTTATGGTCAAATTTACTCATCACCTTTTTTCTTAATTGGCAAAACCAAGAGTGATAGACAATACCAATGAGGTAGAGAGAGTAAGTATGAGTCTATTTTATTTGTGTGCATTTTATAAATTCTTGCAAAACTGCACAAAGGTATCTACAGGTGCTGGGTGTTTATGTTGTATATTTGGGAACAGGGGCAACAACAAAGCACAGGTCCTTCTCTAGGAGATCAGAATCCTGAGGAGACATCATGTACACACACTCAGCTAGAACACAAGGAGAAGAAACATAGTGCTATGGTAACCCACAAAATACTGTGAGTTATGGGTCTTGAGAAGTCCAACTTGTAAGTAAAAGTTTCTATTTATCTCACAATATAGTAGAATTTAATCATGGGTTTGAAGAATGCCATTTAATCATTTTATAAACTTTTTCCCACAAAAGGAATCTAGTAACTTTTTAAATTTTAAAAATTTTCAGCATTTATCCTGGTTAATCATAAGCAACATTCATTACACATGTATCATATGCCAGGTTCTGATTTAACTGCTTTGTACATTTAAATAAATATATTCTACACAACTTCATGAAGAGGTTCTTCATGTTGTTGGAACCATATGATATTTGGGAAACTAAAGGTAGAGACAGTATATATTGTAAACAGATTTCTAAGCAAACGGAAGAGCAAGATTTAAAATTAGCAGTCTAAAGCCAGAATATGCCATTATAGCATACTGGCACCACTGGGCCCCTGTGACACACATTGGATATAGCTGTTAATCATCCCTCCCTTGATATGAATTAGAGTTCTTTTCTAAGTATGTCTATTTTCTCATAAGAAAGCATGGAGCCTGATGATTTAATTTGTACTCATGCATATCCATGCATGTCATCTACATTAACATCAATGGAAGACAAAGGACTTAACTTGTTCTCCAAGAACAGATATATTCCTAGGACTATGTTACAAGGTATTGTCAGGAGAGAGTAAAACATTGCCTGAAGAGCTATAAAGTTCAGTCATTTCCATTTCATTGGTTTCTGAGTGTAATTCAGATACTTTGATCAGATTTAAAATTAGAGAAGTGTTATGGTTTAGATCTGGAATGTCCCCAAGAAAGTTCATGTGTTGAAAGCATGGTCCCTAACACACCAAGGGTCAGAGGTGGGGGTTTTAGGCCATGATTGGATAGTAAGGGTTGTATTGTAATCTCATCAGTAGATTAATCAATTTTATGGATTAGTAATTTGAATAGACCAATAGGTAGTAACTGAAGGTAAGTAGGTGTGGCTGGAGGACATAGATCACTAGGAGCATTGCCTTGGGAAATACATCTTTCCCTGTTCCCTTTCTCTGTTTCTCCTCCTTCCCCACTGCCATGCCTTTCTGCCACAAAGTTCTGCCTCATCCTGGGGCTAGAGCAATGCAGTTGGTCAACCATGTACTGAGGTCTCTGAAACTGTAAGCCAAAGTAAATCTTTTCTCTTTTAAATTGTTTTTGTCAGGTGTTTTAGTCATAGCAATGAAAATCTGATGAACATAAGCAGAAAATAATTTGAAAACATTGGTCAAATAGTTTTACTTCATAATCTTTCTTTAAAAGCCCAAGGTTACAGAGGGACTAGTATTTTTCTAATTATTGATCAGTAACATACCAAAAATAAATTCACTTTCTGTAAATTTAAATTTCCAAATTCTTTCTCATTCAGTTAGAGAATGAAAATTCTCTGAGAACATTGCTAAGCCACAGGAAAAGGAGAAAAGGACTTGAGTTCATATTGACCCCACTTAGCTACCAGATGTTTGTGTGTTTTAGAGGCTTCTCTTCAGGCATCCATTCATTTATTCAACAAACATTTACTGAACCCCTACAATGCATGGTACCTGCCACCTACTTGCCTAGTGATATAAATTGAATCTTGTTTCTAGTTTAAAAAATGTATGTGAGGAAATCAGACAGGAAATTATAATAAAATATGAGAAAGGTAATAGTAAAGCCGCAGGCATTTTGGGAAATTTTAATCCAGCATAGGACATTCTCTGTTCACCTTCACCAATTACCAATTACTCACAACTAAGGCAGAACCTAGACTTTGTCTTTCCAGCAACCATAGCTCTCCAGGGTCTCAATGCTGTGCATTCTCTTCTGATCACATCTGTATTTAAAGCCCCTCTCTCTACTCAGTAATCATTTAACTCTGCAAAAATCAATTTTTCATTGTTCCTCTTCCCTTGAGGTCCTTCCTTCCCTCACTTCTAAGTTTTAGCCCAGGGTCATCAATATAATCACTTGTTTGCATGCACTCAATCCTGAAAAATGTTGAAGTTGAACAGAGGCTCCCTTTGCCTCCTACTATCTTACCAGAACCAACAGCCTTGTCTCCTGCTATCTTATGGGAACCAACTGTGCCCTCAGGAGAGCCAATTGCCAGTTCTTCTTCTAGGACCCTTTCCCTGTCCTCTACAGGCTGTGTTCCACCAAGCCTCTAGCGCATCCCAATCATCCATTCTCTATTGAACCACTCTCAGCAATGTACAAATATGTTGCTATGAATTCTGTCTTTGAAGCATCCTTCTCTTGAACTCACTTTTCCATTCCGGTACCATCCCATTTACTTTCTCCTTTTTGCAGAAACACCCCTGGAAAAATGTACTGTGACCAATTTTTCTCCTTCTCTTTTCTCTTTAACTGACTCCAGCAAGACCTTCACCTGACATAGCTTTTCTGGAGGGCATCAATGACTTCTGCATGCTAGTACCAAAGGTCACTCCTCAGTCTTTCTCATACTTCGTCTACAACAGCACTGATGCACTGATCTTCCTCCTCCTCAGTGGGCCTGGTTCACTCTTTTGTCTTCCTCCTTCTTTCTTGGTTTCTCTTACCTTTTTGATTTGTCCCTCCTCATCCACCCACCATTGTGTCACTGTGTCTTTCCACTCTACTGCACATATGCCCTCATTGATCTTGTTACTACCCCCAACCTGAGTTCCACAGTGTAGGACAGAATTCTAAGTGGTAAAATTAACCATATAACATCTCATTGACTCAAAGCCCTGACATATTACCCTCTTGACTACTCATCTTCTCCAGTCCAAAGTAAGAGCAAAATATTAACAATATGTCTCTTGACAAATGTTCATTCTAAAGCTTCTGCAAAGGATGTCACTCTCTTTGAGCTCATATTTTAATTAAGCTAGACATTAAGGAAAACAAGGGGTGCTGCAGGACACTAATAAGGAGTATGTTGGCTCTAAATCCAATGTTTTCAGTTTCCCTCCCTCTAATTGAGAACTACTGTCCTAGAACATGATCTCACTCTGATTGCTTTTGCAAAATTGGCTTTGTTGCCAGGTAACATGCTGTGCATTGATAACCATTAAGGTTTCCTGGTACCCAAATAAGAAGATGAAGCCTATGTAGCATTGTTAGGTGCATGATTTAAACTGCCAATCACAATCACAGTAGAGTTTACTATAACCCAGGAGAGACAATTTTTTAAATTAAAATAAGTGACCTGTGACTTTTAATATAAGTGATTAGGTTGCACACAGCCAATTTGTTATCTTGTAAAATGTAGACCATACAATGTCTAGTCATTTCTCATGAAGTACCCACTCAAATTTAAGATAGGTTTAAATAGTAAAAAGTGAACATTTTCCCTGTACATTCGAGAGTCCACTGTCATTAACATTATACCTATTACCAGTCACTTTCTGAAGACATCATAAGGTATGAACCAGTCCACACTTCAGTAGAGAATACCCTCCTCACATGCCAATAAGGTGAATTTTAAGAGGAGGAATGGGCTGAGCCAGGCGGTGCACACCTGTAATCCCAGTGGCCCAGGAGGATTGTGAGTGCAAAGTCAGCATCAGCAATTTAGTGAGGCCCTAAGCAATTGAGCAAGATCCTGTCTCAAAATTTTAAAAACATAAAAAGGGCTAGGGCTGGGGATGTGGCTCAGTGGTTAAGCGCTCCTGGATTCAATGCCTAGAGGGGAAAAAAAAAGGAGGAAAAGAAGAAGGAACCATTTAAATAAACTCTGTGGTACCATATACCACTTTCCACAATGGCCACTGTTTCTTTAGGACTTCCTCCATGAGTTCAAATTTAATTTGCATTTGACCCTTCTTGTATGAGTATATGTCCAAAGAGAGATTTGATTTGTTCTACATAGGCACTTTCATAATTAGTGTCTAAACACAGCCATGTGTTTCAACTTGAGATCATCCAAACAAATACTGATGCTTTCCCAGAGTGGGGAAATAAAACTGGTGCAGCAAAGTATTTCTGGAGAAGTAGTGTGTCACTTTCCAGTGCTGCTCTATAATCATTAACAAACCATCTTCTCAGATCGCTGAAACCTACTGGGGAATGTCCAAATTGTAGTCAAGGCAACACCGCCAGAAATGCACTATAAAATACCCTTTCCCTTTCCCTTTCCCAGCACTCCTCCTCTTCCCAGAGGCCTCTATCCCACATGCTACAGCAGAGAAACCATCCCAAAGCAAAGGCATCTGAGAGTCCTTGGTCATACCCTCATTGCCTATATGAACTGCATGGCCCCATCTGCCTGAGCTTCAGCTGCCTCATCAATAAACTGCCTCCCAGGGGAAAGGCACTAGTTTGAGATCACACATGTGGTCACTCTCAGCACAGGTCACCCCTTTAGAACCTCCTTTCAAAGACATGCTAGGGGCTCCCACCAGCCTTCCCCTTCCTCAAATTTCTTCTGCTTACTTCTTCAAAGCTAATGTTCTCCCATCAACCCAATCCACCACTTTCTCTCCCCTAGATCTCTGTAATAGCTGCTGCCTAAGCACCCCATCTTTCTGCCCATGCTCCACAATCCTTTTATGATACAACCCAGGTTATTTTCCTCAGTCTGTGGTGGCCTGTGATTCATATTCTTGTGCCTGTTGTCTCAGATGTACTATGAATGCTCCTTCTGTCTGAACTGGAAATCTCACCCATGACTGTGGCATCTGCCATGGTGTAGCAAGACCTACCTCCCAGATCTGAGGCTAATCACAATCCCCTACACGTTAACATCTATCCGCACTCTACAGTTCTAACTCCTTGCTGTGACTAACAAGGTTCTTTACAACCAGTTCTCCCGCTAGCTATTGTGTTCTTTTTATTTTAGGACACCCCTGGGAACCCTTAGCTCTAGACACATAAAGTTCTACCAGCAGCCTATCCACACTTTCCCACATTTGCTCAGCTCTTCCCTATTTCAATGACAAACCAGATCAAATGCAATGCCTTCCCTAGAAAGCCTTCCCTGATATTCCCAGTGTTGGTAGTTGTCATAATTCTGATTGAGAACCATTCACTAAATGTCTTCTTCCCATAAATACAGCCACAGATGATTTTTTTAAATGTCTCTTTCTATAGTCTTCACTTAAAGAACTAGGCTAAGACAGCAGGAGTGAAGAGACTACTGTTTACTAACTTGTTGACTTGCTGCTGTAGCTCCTTCTTGGTCCATCCTGGTGCCTTTATGGAAGCAAAGAGTAGGAGGTGTTCCCGGACAGTGAGACTGGCAAATAGGACATCCTGCTGTGGACATACTCCCAGCTCCATTCTGACTCTAGATGAGTCTGTCTGCAGGTTCTTGCCATTGATGATGATGGTTCCAGAAGTGGGAGGATAGAGCCCTGTCAACATGGATCTGTCAGAGAAAACAAATTTGCACAGATAACAGGGATGCTGAGACTCTTAACATCAATGATCCAGTCAACTCCCAGATGATTCTAGCATTCTATGAAGAACATACAGTTTCTACATAATCAGTTAAAAGTTCTGAGGAGCTTAAGGGGACATTGGTTGATTAATCTTGTGGGGCATACGATAATGTCTATATGTCCAGACATATGATACACTATGATCATAGACCACTATAGTTGTATCAGACTTTAAGATGAAAATCCAACTTCGGCCAGGCGTGGTGGCGCACGCCTGTAATCCAAGCGACTTGGACTCCTACAGGAGTCAGGAGGATCACGAGTTCAAAGCCAGCCTCAGCAACTTAGCGAGGCCCTAAGCAACTCAGTGAGACCCTGTCTCTAAATAAAGTACAAAATAGGGCTGGGGATGTGGCTCAGTGGCCGAGTGTCCCTGAGTTCAATCCCTGGTTCAAAAAAAAAAAAAAAAAAAAGAAAGAAAATCCAACTTCATTTGTATACAAAAAGACTCATGTTAAAGTAATAACATATTTACCTAAGTCCTCATAAGTGGTCATAAGCAAATAGAAATGCCAACCTAGATTTCCAACCTGTGATGAGTTCTCCTCCTACTTCCCCCAGGCTGTGTCCCTATCAAAGTCACAAGAATTGAGTGATCCATGACCTGATACTCACTTATCTGACTTCACCAAAAGCTGAGAATTGCCAAGTTCTGCTTCCTCATTTCAACAGATTCATTATTCACCTTTTAAACTGTTTTCTAATTTATAAAATGTTAAGCATTCACCTATCATAGAACTATCAAATCCACTCCTAAACATTTATGCAAGAGAAATTAAAACAGGGCCATATAAATGTATGTGCATAAATATTCATAGCAGTTTTGTTAGCAATCACTAAAAACTGGGAACAGTCTCAATTGCCACCAACAGATGAAAACATGACCAAGTGTGGAGATGCCATATAATGGAATACCACCCATCAATCATAAGACCAAGTTGCTAAGAGACCACAACCATGGGTGAATGGGCTAAGCAAAAGAAGCCAGGCACAATTCCATGCATACCAATTTCTAGAATAAGAGACCAGTTTATGGTTAACAATCAGCAGATCAGTAGGGAGCCAGTAACAAAGGAGGACCCAGGAAATATCAGAGGGGATCAGACTGTTTTGTATTTCCACTCTGGTGCTTGTTCCAATAACAACCAAACATGTCAAAATTCATCAAACTGCACACTTAAATTCATACTGTTTACTAGGCACAATTATAACTCAAAAACATTTTGATTAACAGTGTGTTGCTATACTCTTTTCAAATCAATTTTGGGACTATTGTAGAATAGTTTATACCAACAGTTTCTACATATTCCAATAAAACTTCTGAGGAGCTTAAAGGGATATTGACTAATTAATGGGGTCATAAGATAATGTCTGTGTTCCCATATGATACACTAGGAACATAGATCAGTACAGTTATATCACTCTTGCAGATGAAAATCTAACTTTATTTTTATAGAGGAGAAATCAGTATCCTCAGAGGTTGGTTCCAGGACTCCTCATGAATATCAAAACCCTCAGATGCTAAAATGCCTTATATTAACTGGAGTCTGAGGTAAGAGGATTGCACATTCGAAGCTTCACAAAGTTAACTTAGTGAGGCCCTAAGCAATTTAATAAGAACCTGTCTCAAAATAAAAAGAAATGGGGGTGGCTTAGTGTTCAAGCACCTCTGGGTTAAATATCTAGTATCCCCCCCAAAAAATGATGGAGTATTTTCAAATAGCCTATGCAATCCTCCCATATTCTTTAAATCATCTCTAGATGACCTTTAATACTTAACACAATGTAATTCTATATAGTTATCATATTATATATATAGTTTAGAGAATAATGACAAGAAAAAATCTTTACCTATTCAGTACAGAGGCAATGTTTTCTTCAAATATTTTTGACCTGCTGTTGGTTGACTCTGTGGATGAGGAGCCCATGGACATGAAGAACCAACTATACATACTCTATAAGAGTCTTTGAGATGTTTGTTTTGAGATGAAGGCCCAGCTCATTAGTGGGTCTCCTGGATTCTCATTAAACCCTGCTGGAAAGGCATAAGCACTGCACAAGGCTGAAAATGAACTTCCCAGGGTACACTAACTGCAGCCTAGTCAGCAAACCTTGAAACATCAAGGGACGCCGAATTTAATTCTCATCATTCTGTTAAACAAGCTCGCCTAGCTTTCCTGGGAAGAACTGGGCATTAGCAAAAGCAGGATGTGGAATGCTGGCTTTTGGAATTATTTATATAACTTGTGCTTCCCCAATTTGCAAACACTAAAAAAACTCTGTTTTTTGGTTCTATTTCAGCACCCAATTTGTTTCCCATATGAGATCTTTTTTTTTTTTTGCTCTGGGGAATTGAACCCAGGGGTGCTTAAATACTAAGCCACTAAGCCACATTCACAGCCCTCTTTATTTTGAGAAAGGATCTCGCTAAGTTGTTTAGGACCTTGCTAAGTTGCTGAGACTGGCTTTAAACTTGTGATACTCCTGCATCAGCTTCCCAAGTCACTGGGATTATAGGCAGTGTTCAATCCATATGAGATTTTGGAAGCTTTGTATATATTATTTTTCTATCTTTCTTAACAAGTTTAGGCAAAAAACTTCTCATTGTCTTCATTAACCACACATTAGTCCTATATATTTAGTGACAAAAAGAACATGATTTGTTTGTAAGAGATATCCCATAATTTCTGTGGATTACCTGAAAGCATACCACCTGTTCTACCACCAGTTCAATACATGACTATTTGAAATTATTGTTTTTCTGGGGTCACATAACCGGATTCTTTAATCAGATCTGTAGCCATTGGACCCTAAGCCAAAAACCAAGCCTTAACAAGGAAACAAATAAGAAACAGAACATGGGAAAACAAATAAATGATTAAAAAAATTGGTAATATAATTCTGCTATTCAAACAAGCAAAATTATGCCCTATAGAACAAAAAAAGAAAGCAGCAAAGGATTTTCAAAAACTAAAGTAAAACATGACAAATTATTTGTAGGAAATGCAAGAAGAAATATTTTTTAAAGAAATCCATCCATTAAAATGGAGAATATCTTGCTAAGTGAAATAAGCCAGATGCACAATATCAAGGGTTGAATACTTTCTCTCACACACAGAGGCCAGAGCAAAATAAGGGAAAGAAGACAATCAGGGAGGAATTGGATATCACAAATACATAGGGAAGATTAGTGAAATAGAAGAAGGAGAATGAAAGGGAGGGAGGGAGAGAGGAGGGAAAGAAATTATGAAATGAATCTAACAGAATTATGTTATCTAGATATACAAATGTGCCAAAGAGAATTTCACCTTTGTGTACATGTAGAAAGTACCAATCAAAAATAAATAAATAAAAAATAATAAATAATAAATAAATAAAGGCATGAAAGGAATATCAGTAGAGGAGAGGAGAGAGAAAAGGGGGAGGGAGGAGGAAAGGAAAGGGAATGGGGAATGGAGATTGAAATCAATTCCTTGTATGTATAATTTTGTCAAAAATAATCCAAATGCATAATTATAATGATCTAAACAAAAGTTAATAAATTGACTTGGTAAAAAAAAATCTATCCATCCCATTCTTTCTTAGAAGCTACTCTAGGTTTAAAATGTAATTGGGTAATTGTGTGATACAGGGAAGCTTTGAGAAGACTCTGACTTCCTCTGATTTCCTCCAATGTCATTAAACTGTGTCCTGAGACATAAAAAAAAAAAAAAAAGGAAAGGAAAAAAAGAAATCATACCTTCTGTGTCATGGGTAAATTGGGATTTTTAAAAACAAATGGAGGAACTTTAGATTATATAGAGGGAAATGAGAGGAAGGAGGGGGCAGGGAAAGGAAAGATGGTGGAATGAGACAGACATCATTACCCTATGTACATGTACGATTACATGAAAGGTATGAATGTACATCATGCACAACCATAGAAATGAAAAGTTGTACCCCATTTGTGTATAATGAATCGAAACGAAGTCTGCAAAAATAAGTAAATAAATAAATAAAACAAATGAAGGCAAATGGGACGCACATGATGGTGGTTTTCCCGGCACCGTTGGTCCCCAGAAGTGCAGTTATTTGGCCTCTGTGGAAGGTAAGGGTGAGGTCTTGCACAGCCACCTTGTGGTCGTCGTGCTGCTTCGTCACAGATAGCAGCTTGACTCCTGGGGGGCCTCCTTCAATCTCTCCTTCTCTGCTTTGCTGTGATGACCCTGTGATAAAGATGTAAATTCATCCTGAGAGGATTTCAAAAGCCCCCAAAATAACATTTATACTTATTAATGCATTGTTTTCTTTAGAATTGAATTCTTGTTCTGCGACATATGCAAAGCAGTTCAAAAATCTTTGTTCAAAGCAAGAAGAAAGTTATTTAATGGCAGAAATTAAGTGAAATTACAGATGATAGTTTTGAACCCTCATGAGAAATAATTTGTAAACATACGAAAATAAAGATACACATGTGTATTTGTCGATGGAGAGAAAAGAACAAGGCCGATGAGTTACACACCAAAAGGTCCATAAAAGGTCTCATCTCTCCTTGATGAGAGTTGAAAGGTGATGGTTAATCTGTTCCAAATTTTCTAAAAGATTCATGTTTTACTTGTCTAATCAGAAAAAAAAATCACTTTCCAATATTGACATGGCATACAAACACCATGATGGGAAACTGTGACTCCATGGGTGGCACACCCATCTGAGTGGTCCTTGTGCAGAAGTGCCCAAGAGCCTGGCCACAGGAAGGGGCTGTAACTGGAATGCAGTGAAACAAGACTGATCCTGCCCTCATCTCCTGAGAATAAGTTATCCTGAGAATGCTGCCCATTGGTGACAATGACATTCTTTCACAGAAGCATGGAACAAGCTGGCGGGTGTGAAATCACTTTGACATGTTTAAGGGCACATCACCTGCCAGCTGCTTTCCTTTGCTTTTTTTTTTTTTTTTTTTTAACACATATTCATTTTTGGACTAATGCTTTAGTTTTACTAAATTATTAGAGATGCACAAATACAAACAATACATAGAATACATAGAGAGGGAGTGCTTGGGATAATAACTAATGAGACTATTCTGGGGTTCCTGGGCTCATGCAGACAAGATATGGCCAGGGAACATTTCCTTGCACTTTGGTCCTGCAGTTGTTTTTGAACCCAAGACATTCTGAAAGTGAGTCTCTAAGAGTCAGTTCTAAGTTCTAAAGGCTCGCCCAAAAGTGAAAATAAAAAATCAAAACTGACCAGAATATAAATGCATCCAATGGTGTGACCCTTTACATACCTTGATTGCCAAAGTTCTCATTGAAGAAGAACAAACTAGAACTTAGAGAAAGTCGCTGTTTCTCCACCAAGCCACATATACTCTTCCAATATGACACAGTAAAGGGGAAATACCATGGTTTCTTTAAACCAAAAGTTCCTAAAAACAGAATTAACATGAGTATAATTATTTCCTATGTAAATAATGACTCCATATTAGAATACCTTAGCATATTTTCAATATGCATCCCACACACAAACCAGTGATATCCTGGAATCAGCATATTAGCTTTGAAAGAAGTCCTAAATCTCCCTGGGCCCAAGTCAGGGCCATCTGCTAGGACCCACTCACATCCAGTCTCCCCAAGAGGCTTTGAGAAGTGCTCAATAAACCTTTTTTGAATAATTGTTGACTCTTCCCCAGAGTAACGTCTGACCCCTGCCCCACATTGACACTTTATTTCCTTATTGTTCATCTCTTGCTGATCTTTGATGTTGTCATGGATTACTAGATAAGAGGAGCATGAAGTCAGTACCTAAAATAAGAAATCAATTAAAATTCATGCAAAGAAGAATAATTCATAATGCTAACATTTCCATGTGAAATGTATCTACATTCTTCAAATGTATTCTCCAAATTCATTTCAGTCCATTTAACAGTCACTTTGCCCTCATTACAAGTTGAAATGAAAGAGGATTTAATTATTAACAGTTTCCAATTTTCTTTAATGCATCTATTCTAACTTTAAGTGTGATGAGTGCAACTTACCTAAAGGCCTAAATTCTACAAGCGATTGTAATACAAAAGGCTTATTCAGAGACTAATTTTGTACTTTGACCATCAAGCAAAAGAGAAATAAGCAAGTGCTTACATATTGTAATCAGATTATTAAAAAGGATGGTCAAGTACTCCAAGGGGAATGCACGGACCTATCATCTCTGGAAAGGGAATGGAAGGTGTAGAGTTGTTTTGGGGTCTAGTATTGACTGACTTGTGTTCCGCAAAATCACCTGTTGAAGCCCTAACCCTCAGTTGTTCAGAATGTGACTGCATTTGGAAAGATGATCTTTAAAGAGGTAATGGAGGCTAAATGAGGTCAAAGGGTGAATCCTAATCCAACATGACTGGTGCTTATGAGAAGAGGAGATTGGAACACAGGAGATTGAGGACACAGGAAGAAGACAGCCATCTATAAGCCAAGGAGAGAGAAACCAACCCTGCTAAATTCCAGTCTCCAGAACTGTGAGATGATAAATGGTTGTTTATATTTAAGGCATCCAGTCTGTGATATCTTGTTATAGCTGACTGAGCAAACTATTGCAGGCAGGGTTCTCAAAGACCCTAGCAAATTAAGTGTCATCCCTATGTAGAAAGAAGATGAGTTCACCTGGGTAAATAGGTGACATCATACAGCATTCCCCTGGCTCTCTCTGCTTTAGGCACTGTCCAGTGTCTTTATCTGGATTAATTCACACAGTCCTGCAACCACCGATGTAACATTACCACCTCTATCTTCCTAACAGCAAGGCTTGTCCAAGGACACACTGTTGGTACTCTTAGAAGCCACACCCTGGCTGGTCTCCCCTTTCATCTACCTGCCTATCAGAGCACACAGGTGCAATGTCAAGCAGATAATGGCATGTCCTTTCAAACAAGTTGCTCTTGCCCAAAATAAGCAAGGTGACTCACCCTAGCCCTAGGACCCCAGTTTCTTTAACTGCCAATCACAGAATAAGCCCTTGTCCACACACATGGGAACAATATGTGTATGGAAATAAAAGGAGATAATAAATAAGCAAACAAGTATATCAGGAAAATTATTGTGCAAATGCTATCTGCTATCTTTGCTCCCCCACTTGTTCATGAAGCAGCCCCTTTCCTGCTAAGGGGCCTCCCAAATGAGTGTGCAAGTCACTGTTGGGGACGGTGTGGGTGGGCACCCACCCTTCACAATAGCAAGTCCATAATGAGATTCAGACGCTTTAGAATGTTTATAGATCTTGAGTGAGCAATTAAAATCCTCTGAATCTAGAAGATTAATTGATAAAATGGTGAGTACCTACATCTAAGTACAAACAAATTCACTGTAGTTCCATTCATAATGAGAAAAAGGCAGAAATTATTTAAATTTTCAAAGTAAGAGGAATGTGCAGAAATTATTATTTTCATTTAGTGACATATCAAACAGCCATTAATAGTATTTTCAAAGATGTGGATAAATGCTTCTGACAATACTATCTTTTTAAAAAGAAAAAAAAATATATACAATATGAACCCAGTTATGTGCAGAAAAGTATCTGAAAAAGAATAGGAAAGATATTATTAGCTCTGGTCAGTGAAATTTGAGATAATTTAATTTTTTTCTCTGCTTCTTCATAAATGCAAGTATTTTTCAAACATTTCATAATAAACATAGATCTATCTGAAGCATTACAATGCAAGTTTTCAGAATCAACAGGAAAAGAACAGTTTTCCTGTTCTTTTTCTGTTCTTCTTCTGCACAGTTTTTCTGTGCAGATGGTAGAGGGGAACTGGATGCAATCGGCCTTTCTAAAGGAAGCAACTGAATATCTTCAAGTGGTTGGTATGCCACAAAGAAATCCTAAGAAAAGACCTCAGCTCTGCTCTACGTATTTAAGTGGAACTAATGCAAAGACATTTTGTGTTTCACAATCTTTGGGCCATTACTCAGAGATGATCACCATACATGTGGGCACACAAATGTTTGTTCATATGCGCACATGAGCACAGGCACATAGGTGGATATACACAAGCACAACTGCAAAATTTTAGGAGTCATGGGACTCCTTTAATGGAACAAAGATACTGCTTCTTATTGGTCACATCCTTATTTGCCCACGTGAGTTTTGGAAAATCACACCACCCTCCAGCCCCACTCGCGGTGGGAGATGCTTTGCTGAAAGTAGACAATGAGTACTTTGAGTGATGGCAGGAAGGGAGGGGCTGGCTTTTCTCCCAGGACCGGTAGTTCCAGCCCAAGAATGAAGAGGGCTCCTGAGGCCACAGCACTACGGCATTGAACCTCAGGAGATCACCTGGATTTGGAACATCTGATGCCTTGTTTTGCTGTTCCCCAGTGTGCATCTTCCTGTTCCAAAGGGATGTCAGCTATTATACAGAATCAATTAATCATCCTCTGGTGGTATGAGGGCTAAGCAAATGAATCAGGCACAGATCTCACCTTCTTATGACTTTCATTCTAGTGAAGATGACCAAGTAAAGCTATTGAGAGGAAATCCAGGTGACAAATATTGCTTACAGAGTTTCCATCAATACAGAATGAAGGAGGCCCTTTGAGCAAAGGGCAACACTTAAGAAAAGGCAGAGAGGGATAGGGAGGGATTACAAGATTTATTAAATACAGGATGCCAGATTAAATTTGAATTTCAGAAAAACATTAAATAACACCTGACTATAAGCATGTCCCCAAAATTATTTGTAGTTTTTCTGAAATTTGAGTTTAACAGAGTGCCTCATTCTACCTGGTCATTCTATATGGGCACATTGCTCCCCCAAAGAGTGACTGGATCAGAAAAAGAAGTATGAATGAACGCCAGGAGAGGTAAGGATGAACTGGGAGCCACAAATGACATGAACCTTTATTCTGTGGGCATTTTGGAGTTAGGGAAGATTATCAAGACAGGGAAGGGGTGGATTCACAGAGTCAGTATTTAAGAACTATAACTTCATGTCCACATGGAGAATAGACTGCAGACAAGGTTTAGGGCTTTCAGATACCAAGAAGTATGGGAAGGAATTATAAGGGTAATGAATGGTCCAGAACAACGACAAGGAGGCTTAAACTAGGGTAATGGCTTCAAGGACAGAAAGGAGGGGCAAAATATAAGAGACTTTTCAGAGTTAGATAAAAAAAATTAGAGATAAATTGAATATTAAAGGTTGACTTGCTAATTAAGCCATCTCAGTACTAATCTGTCTGGACTTTTAAAATCCTCTCAATTAATCTATTAATCTAACTGAAGCAAGGAGCTGCCAAATCCATGTGAGTGCGGAGGCTCCTCAGCTCTTGCCTGCCTTTTGCTTTTGTTTGTAAATACAAATTTGTTTTATGTGCAACTGTAGATGCACATGCACCCTGCTCACATTACCAAATGTAATTGGGCACATTAATATGTACATAGGCCCTCAGTTCATACTGAGCTTTTCTCCTCAAGGGGAACTGCCTGCTGGCTTATGGAGACCAGGAAACTAATTAGCATCTTCCCCCCAAAAAAACTGACAGTGATAAAAGGAGAAGTCAATGAGATTAGACAGATCGAGCCGAATCAAATTTAATTGGAAGCACATAAAGAAGAGTTTATGAAACGAAAACTCTCAGAGAGGACCAGATGTTTGCTCATGAGTTAGAACAGAACAAGGAGACCTGCCATTGACACTGAGTCCTGCCGCCTGGGAAATTAGTTGATGCCCCATCTACATTGGATTGAGAAGTGTCAGGGTCAGGCCTGTGCTTTGTAAGGCCTACTGCTTTGTAAGGAAAAAGGAAAGAAGAAAATGGAGAGAAAGCATTTGAGTGGAGCGTGGTGTGTGTAAACATGGCGGGAGAAAGGGGGAGAGTTAGTTCTCACTCTCCCATCTGGGTAGACCCTCGTACCTACAGCCTTTCAGAAATTCTCAATTTGATGATACTCTCAGAGGTATTTTAGAAATGTGGGAAGGGGCACTTTGGGTGGGTGCCTCAAATGGTGTTTTTAAATGTAGGTTTTTATAATTATGGGGTAGAGAGGCGAGTAGATCAGAAGATAACAAATGCCCTTGAGAAGACAATTTATTACTCATAGTTCTCAGTGGAGGCAAACATAGGGTAGCACCATGGTAGGTGAGGAGACAGAGGAAAGAGGAAATGTGAACATGAGCATATATTATGAGCATGTATTATATATGCTCATGTTCACATTTATATGAATGTGATATATAATAATGGTTTCTAAGACAAGGAACAGGTGAGTAGGGGTAGGTAGGTTTAAAATTGATTTTTCTATAATTTCATCAGTCTGTGGGGCATAAAGCCTTCCTTTAGTTGTCTTGTACCTGGCCCTGGGTGATTAGGCAGGAGATAATGCCCCCAGAGTGAGAGAGCCACAGAAAGGAGGTGATGGGAGTTGGGGCTCTAGCCTGGAGGGTTTGCACATGAAGGGCATGCTCACAGGTCAGACACGTACTATCTCTAGGAAGTGTCCAGCCTGGGAGGGGCAGTCCCTCCAGAGACATTAAGGCCCCAAGATGTCAATCATCAGATTATAGAAAGTAAAAAGGCATGATTAATATAAAGGGGGTGGTATAGGCTGGGGATGTAGCTTAGTGGCAGAGCATATGCCTAGTATGTGAGAGGCTATCCAAAAGCAAAACAAAACAAACAACATAAACAAGGTTAAAAGAAAGGGGGAGTAGCAGGCATCTCATGAAAATCAAAGGGAAATCAGTAGAAGGGAACAGTGGGTGGGAGAAGAGGAGGAAGGGGAAGCACTAGGGAATGATACTAACCAAATTACACTGTTATTAGCATGTGTGAATATGTAACAACAAATCATTAGGTACAACTATAATCCACAAAAAAAAAAGTTGGCAAAATAAATAAAAAAATAGAGATGGTTCATTAGCCTTCAGTGTGCAAAGCTCTAGGACAGCAGGTGTCCTGTAAAGTGTAGAACAGCTTAGCCCAGAAAAGAATCATCCTTGACTTGTGTTCTGTGCGACTCATCACACATTCATGCATGTGAAAAGTACCTTTTGTTATCCCAGCCTAGAAACATAAAACCCAAAGTTTCTGTGTAGTTTCCATATACAGCACACCGAATTTTGCAGGAAGGCAACCCAGTGGAAATGAGTGCAAGACTATCGGGTGGTGCTAACATTGTTCATTTCATACCACCACACCACCAGTGGTGATGCCACTCATTGCTTTGAGTTTGCAGTGCCACACAGCTTTATCAGCCTTCATTTGGCCCATCACGTGCAAATATATGACAGAGTAACTGTACTGCATTTAACACTTAGGGCCAAAGATTTTTAACTTAGCAGAGGTTAATGAAATGTACTAAATATCAAAAAAGGTGAAGAAGTAATTTATATTACTGCCATCATACATATATATTCGTACATAAACATATATATAATGTATAGTACAATATAAAATTAGTTTTGTAAAGATTACATATTGAAATGACTAGCATGACAGCTCCCTATTACTTTTTAGTCTTATTCTGATGTTGTTCCCAGATACCTACACTCTTGGCATCTCTATAACCCACCTACATCATTGTTTCTTTGGTTAATTCATCTTTTGTTTTCTGTTACCTACTAAAGAATAAATCTCTAAAGTCTTTCAAAACCTGGATATTGACTGGAGGCACTGATATGGAATGGAATTATAAGACAAGAGGTGAATCTTTTGCTATATGTCCTCATTCCCTGCCCTATATGATGACACAGGGAATTATCTGATAGGATGCTTTTATTTTATTTTATTTTATTTATATTTTTTGGTAGTGGGGATTGAACCCAGGGGCACTCAACCACTGAGCCACATCCCCATCCCTATTTTGTATTTTATTTAGAGACAGGGTCTCGCTGAGTTGCTTATCGCCTCACCTTTGCTGAGGCTGGCTTTGAACTTGCAATCCTCCTGCCTCAGCCTTCTGCGTCGCTGGGATTACAGGCGTGCAATTACAGGCAAGCATCACTGATTTTAAATAAGACCCAGATCATTTACAAAAGTACAATTCCTTCATCCACCTCAATCATGTCTAATTTTTCTGCCTACGTTTTTTTTACTTGAATATAAGCTACCTTCATCTTTTTATTACATATAAATAAGTCTGACCTGTTATTAATTATTTTACATGAAATTTTATTCTAGTGTCTACATGGATGCATTTCATACACTTTTAGTTCCAAATGGCTTCAGATCATTTTCATTTTCTTCAATCCAGACTTATTCCTCATAAGGGCAAGCTTCTGAGTACCTCCCTCTGTGTACTGAAAAGTCAGACCTGAGCAATGAGAACTTTGTTTTATTACAAATTACTTCCTATGTCTCTTTTATGTTGTAATTAAGACATTACATTATTCTTCCTGAATTATACATGGATATAGGTTTTATTACCTGTGAATATCATTTTAAAGAGAACTTCTAGAAACTGTCATCCAACTAATGGATTTGAAAGTCTCTCCAATATTTTCTATCATTTTTACTGTTTGCTGTTATTGGCTGACTTTCTCAAAGTTGAAAATAAACATAGAATTAAAGGATATGCAAATTGCCAACTCTGGAATTTCTTTAAACTTTTGGAATGGAAGAATCAACAATTTCATGATAAATAAAAGAAAAAATATTCATTGCCATCTATGGCTATCTCTATGTCTTTCATTTTAAAATCTGTAGTATAAAGACTTTGTTGCTTTGATGTTTTACTGGGAAATAGACTCTGATCTTTCTTACTACCTAGCCTGTGGCTAAAATTGCTAATGTAATCACAAAAAGAAACTATTAAGAATCCACCACTCTCTCTTTCTCTAAATACAAAGTAGAGATGCAAGCTTATAATTTAAAGGTGACTGGCAGGTCCTCTCTCCTTTACTTCACTTTGCAGGGTGTGGAATCCAATCTGGCTGGAAATCTTAACTCATATGAGGTCACAAAACATATTGACCTGATGAAAGAAAGGGTAGAGATGTCTTCTGGCAAAGGGGCATCCAGGTGTATATAAGAGAGACTTAGAAAGTAAAATTAGCAGATGTTTGTCTCGTTTTGAATGTGGTAGGGGGAAAACTTATTCTGAGAGCTCAAAGCTCCTGTTCAGTGTGTCGGGAGAAGCTAACCATGAGAGACGAGTGGGATGGCAGGAGTGGAAGCAAGGAGATAAGGGCTGACATTGTAACTTTCACCTCATGGGATGGTAGGGAATGAGGAGTCTGAAAAAAAAAAAATGAAAGAAGAGGTGCAGAGACCAGCAGGAGATGGTGGTTTTCCCCAAAGGAATAAAGGTGAATTTCAAATTCAGGAAACTCACACAGCCTGGTCCAAAAGGCCAAGGTATTTCCAAAAGGCAAGCAAATTTGGTATTTTAATCTTTGAGTCCTCTACACAACATTTCCTTTTCCTTTGAGCTCATTTAGTTTTTAGGTGAAATAATAAAGCTCTTCTGCAAAGTCACTAACTTAGCTGATACTGCCCCGACTCTTGGGATGAAGAATGACTCAGTGCTCTCTGGGTGGGGCCTTTCCCACCAGCACTCAGTTACTCTCAGCCAAATTGCCTTCCTGCATCAACTCAGGCCCGATTCCCCTTTCTTCTGTCAAATATGGCCTTGAGAGCATGCATTTCACACAGAAGACCCCTATCTCAAGGCTCAGCCTTTTCTAAATTGCAGTAAAACATCCATAGCAAAATTTACAACCTGAATCTTTTTTTTGGAACCGGGGATTGAACTCAGTGGCACTCGGCCACCAAGCCACATCCCCAGCCCTATTTTGTATTTATTTAGAGACAGGGTCTCACTGAGTTGCTTAGGGCCTCGCTAAGTTGCTGAGGCTGGCTTTGAACTCGTGATCATCCTGCCTCAGCCTCCTGAGTCCCTTGGATTACAGGCGTGGGCCTGCTGAGTATCAATCAGGATACAGGACAGGCAAGCACTCCACCACTGAGCCACAACTCCAGCCCCATGAACATTTCTTAAATGAAGACCTAAGAATAGCCAATAGGTTCATGAAAAGATGCTCAATTTGACTAATCATCAAGGGAATGAAAATTAAAACAACAGTGATGCACTACTTCACACTTGTCCAGAAGGCTAACACACACACACACACACACACACACACACACACACACAGGAAGGGTCAGGATGCAGATAAAAGAAAAACTTTGAATACTGCTGTTGGAAATGTACAGTGGTACCTCCATGAAAACAGTATGTAGATTCCCAAAAAAATTAAGAATAGAACTACTATGTGATCTTATAACTCCACTTTTGAGTATATATCCAAAGGAACAGAATCAGTATGCTGTGGAGATATCAGCACGCTCATGTTCACTGCAGCAGTATTCACAAGAGCCAGGATGCAAAATCAATAGTATCCTATGATGACAAATGAATGCATAAAATACTTTTGAGATACACACAGTTTTAGTCAGTCTTTTCACCAAGAACCTGCCAATGACAATTTTAGAAGAGAAAAATTTTATTTTAGGACTCACAGTATCAGAGTTGTCAGTTCATAGAAGACCAGCTCCAATGCTCTGGGCCTGAGGTAAGGCAGAACATCATGGCGGAAGAGTGTGATGGAGAATGTGGGTCTTTAGGGTGTTGCTTTGAGGTATATATTTTGTTTTTGATGAGTGGAGTCTCTCTCTCTGCTTCCTGGTGACCACGTTCTGAGACACTTTCCTCCACTGCACTCTTCTGACCTGATGTTCTGTCTCACCTCAGGCACAGAGCAATGGAATTGACTGTCTCTGAACTGAGACCTCTGAAACCATGAGCCCCAAATAAATTTTTCTTTCTCTAAAATTGTTCGTGTCCTGTCTTTTGGTCAAAGTGGCAAAAAAAGTTAACTAAAATATACATGCACACACACATCTATAAACACACATACATATGCAGGATATATGTGTATATATATTCAGCCTTTAAAAAGGAGATCTTGAAAAGGAGATCTTGCCATTTGTGACAACAGGAATGAACCTGGAAGACGTTAAGTATATCAGATACAGAGAAACAAATACTATGTGATACAACTGATGAGAGAAATCTAAAATGGATTCAAAAGCAGAGTGTAGTAATGGTTACTAGTGGCTAATGGGAAAGGGAAATGAGGAGGCATTAAACAAAAGATACAAAGTTTCAGGTATACAAAGTGAATTACTCCTGGAGATTTGCTGTACAACATGCCTATAGTTAACAATACTGTATTTACTGTATACTTAAAAATTTGTTAAGATGGGGGCTGGGGGTGTGATTCAGTGACAGAATGCTTGCCTAGTACACATGAGGTCCTAGGTTAAACCTCAGCAGTATGAAACAACAAACAAAAATTGTTAACATGGTAGTTCTTATGGTAAGTGGTCAAGAAAGAGAGAGAGAGAAAAAGGGAGGAAAGAAAGAAAAGCTACCTTCTATCTGCTTAAGACACATCCATCCACATTTGATTCTTTTTAGGAAGAACATACCCAAATCTCTTAAATCCCTTCTTATGGAAGAGGTGAGTAAAAAGCTATTCACCACTGAACCTGCTAAATTAAATTCTTTCAGCCAACATCACACTAGTTTGATCCAAACTGTCTCTCCCCTGCTCTATAGATGTATGCACTCCACCCATAGTTTGGTTTCTTTTTCTTTCATTTGGCAGCTTGAAAAAACTATTGTCAATGTGTGTCATTTATTTAAATTACAAAAGAAATGCATGTTCAATGCACAGATATTGAAAACAGAAAAACGGAGCATTCACAATTTCACATGAACTTCAATAACTGGGCACAAAAGCCCAAATTGTGTCGTTTCTTTTTAAAAATTTAAATTCATTGTTCTTATGCTGTATATTTTATCTCACAAACAGCTTTACACTCACAGCAGCATATGACCTACTTATTCCATATCAATATATATTCTTAGAAAATAGAATTCAATAGTTGAATATACTCTTTCATATTAACCAAATGTACGTATGTAACAGAAATTACCTAATCAATCTGCTATTTCAGAAAGTTAAGTTTGCCAGTTTTTTGTTTTTATGAAGAATCTGTGATAAAAATGTTAATATCTTTTGGATGTTTACATTTTGTATCAAAGAGAATAAACACTTTAATGATTTTATACTTATTACAAATTCAATACTCTAGGATAGCAGTCAGATTAGGATCAACAGCAAGTTTTTTTCCCTCTCTATGTTTTTCCACTGATTATAATCATTTTTGTCATATTTTCCAGTTAAAGAAGAAAAATATTGTCCTCTGTGTCTTTGTAATTTTATGCTCCTGTGTGACATGAAGTCTGAAGTTTATTAGATATAAACTTTTTAAATGAATGATTTCTTCAGTTATCTGCCAGTGTTTCTACTGACATTTTTTTTTTCTTTCTTTTCGGTGCCAAGGACTAAGCCCAGAGGCACTTAACCACTGTGCTACATCCCTAACCCTTTAAATTATTTTTATTTTGAGACAGGGTCTTGATAACTTGCTTAGGGCCTCACTATGTTTCTAAGGCTGGCCTTGAACTTTCAATCCTCCTGCCTCAGCCTCCTGAGTCACTGGGATTATAGGTGGGCACCACCATGACCAGTACCATATGTTACTTTTAAATTTGATTTGAGAATTTTAAGTTTTCTTTCACAGAGTAACTGAAGTTATATAAGCTTATAAACTGTCCTATCATTTTAATTATTTGGATATTAAATTCTTATCAAAGGAACTCTATGAATTTTCTATTTATGATTTTGATTATGTTTAGAAAGTCCTTCCCTACCTCTAAAAATCTCATTTTTCTGTCTTTCCATTATTTTTGTTATTTGGCAAGGTAGAGCACAAGGGTGCAGGGGATTGAAATGAGGGCCTTACCCATGCTAGCTAAGCACTCTATCACTAAGCCACATACCCAGTCCTCTTCCCATTAATTTTAATACTATTTATTTCCAATGAATTTAGGAACAAGTTTAACCTTTTTCTATTAAAGAATAATGTGTCCTTTCCCATTGATTAAAATACCAATTTTAGCACAGAAAATTGTATACCCTTGGATCAGTTATTGAATTTTCTAATCCGTTCCATTGTTCTGTGTTACTTTAGCATGACATTGTTTTAATCCTTGTCAACTGATAGTGAGACTTTTACATAGATCATCAGTCATCTCCATTCTCCCTCATCATTTTCAATAATTTTGGGTCACTATTACAGATTTATATTTCTAGCTATCCTTTAGAAACTTATCAATTAAAAACATACCCTTGGGTTGCAGCTCAGTGGTAGAGTGTTTGTCTAGCATGTGTGAAGCACTGGGTTCAATTCTCAGCACTTCATATAAATAAGTAAATAAAAATAGAGGTCCACTGACAACTAAAAAAAAATTTTTAAATATTCCTCTTGGTGGCAATTTCATTTAAATGACTTATGTAAGTTCCATTATATTACATTAACATAATGCTACATAGTAGATGCTACATAATTTAAAAATATAGAAATTTGTACATTAATTGTAGAAAATCAACACACTCATAATGATGAATATCTGCTCAGTGATATGGCATCTCTTTTTATTCATTCAACTCTAATTTAGATTTCTTCCACATTCTTATTTTTATTTGATATATATTCTCTCTTACATAGATTCATGCTGAGAGACCATTTTATTGCTTCTGAGAATGAAATTTCTTGCCCATTCTATTCTGTATTTATTGCTGATATACAGTAAAGCTTCTAATTTTTGTGTATCTATGATCAATCATTGTATCATTTTTTCAGTTGATTTACATAAATTAGAAATAATGTATCTGCCTTATTTTTTAATACTTCTGTTTTGTCTCTTCTGCTTGTGGCCAGAGCTTTCATCTCAGAATTTAGCTTCTTGTCCACCATAAGGACCTACAGGGGACACTGAGAGCTGCAGGGGTTGCCCTCAGAGTCTGCTGCTTGTCACCCTCAGCCCTCTCGATTCCTCTGCACCCTCCCTGCTGTACTGAGAACACAGAGGATGCCAAGACCTTCCCAGTCTCCAAGACCCAGGATCCCATGGCCAGCATCTGTCAGGCAGGACACTTCTGTGATCCTGATGAATGTCCTTCTTGTGCATTTTTGCCCCTTCTCCTCTCACCTTCTCCACTCTTGCTCCTACAACATCAATGTCCCCTGGGAGACTAGATCATCCTCACCATGGCACAGGCATGCAGGAATGCTATCCATCTCAAATTGTCATCATCATCATCATCCTCATCACCATACCCAAAAGGGTCCAATCCCTAGCACCGCAAAAAAAAAAAAAAAAAAAACAGCCTACCTATAGCTACCAGCTACAGCTACTGCTCCCCTTTGTTCAAATTCATCTGTTATGCTGCAGAAGGATGAAGAATTGGAAGGCAGCCAGGACTGCCTTCTCTGATCTCTGATCTCTGATCTCTTCCTCCTCCCTCCCTTCCTTTTTCTTTCCTGAACCTTGTTCTATCAGGGACTCACTCAATGGAAATGCTCAGAAGGCCTGGGGAAGTTAGCTCCGCCCTGGCCTGGCCTGACTCACTCATCTACCTTCTAGTCTGGGCGAAGGGTTTGTTCACATAGGACTTCAATCTAATAGAATAAAATTACGTGGGATTTGGAGGGAAATGCTAACTGAATATCAGTAGTTCTTTTCTTTTCTATAATATATGAAAATATTGCCCCCAGGATCCTCATGCCACACGTCCTGATGGTAATGAGGAAATAAGATCACTATAAGACCCCAAACACATTTTACCTCACCTCACCACTGCTAAGAGTAGCGTGTTTGGGCTAGTCTTTGTGCATGTAGGATTCTTCCTCCTTGGAAGAATCAACTGGTCAGCCACTTTCTATCCAGATATAGTTTCCTTCTTATTAATTTTGCAGGCTGTAATGATCACTTCCTCTACAAATCTAGGTTTTCTTCTCCTTTGATAAATGACTGTTCCCTTTTGCCTTCTGTCCAACTGATGCCTGTTCCTCTCAGGAGTGACAGTCATCTGTATGGCCTCAAACTGTCTATCCACTTATTCTTAGTGACTTCCTCCTCATCCTTGAGGACTCAGTTCTCATCTATCCAGACCAAGTTCATTTCTTTATGCTCATTACTGCTTCTTTACCTTTTAAATAGACATCACATGCCTATTTCATAACATTCCTTTCTTTCAATATCCAACTGCTTCTAACCTAGTTTCCTAGAAACCTTAGCTTTTGCAATTCTCTTTTATAATCTCTCATTTCCTAGAGTCCATCT
Source organism: Glaucomys volans (assembly GCA_020662805.1). Lineage (NCBI taxonomy): Eukaryota > Metazoa > Chordata > Mammalia > Rodentia > Sciuridae > Glaucomys > Glaucomys volans. The sequence continues at coordinate 380,940 of JAJEJO010005278.1, read as the reverse complement.
TTTCTTAAATTTTATTCCAAGTATCAAGATGATGTAATCTAAGTTTTTCTAAAATAATACCCTCTTTCTACTACTTGAGGCCATATTTTCCTACTTTTCTGTAAAATAAGCTTTTCCAATGACCCACATTTTTTTTAATGTGTATCTTTCCTTAACAGATGCATTATCTCCCCAAGTCTGGAATGTGTTTTCAGAGACAGAATTAACTGGGCCTTTTTTTTTTTTTCTTTCTAACTCTCCATTTTCATTTGTATGTAATTAGAATTTCCATTTATCATTCTTAATTTTAAAGGTTAGATGTCAGTTCTTTTGGAAATATTAATTCAAAGTCATATGTAAATTCAGCAAGAAAATTCAATACCACAAAAACATTGTTTCTAATTTTTAAAAAATTAAGTGTGATTTATGCTTTGGGGGGGCATGAGCCAAAAAGGTAAATGGACACTTCTTTCCCTCCTGACCCAGCAGAGATAATCCACCTCACTTGGTGACCCTCCCTGCGATGTGTGTGCTCATCCTCCAAACCCCAGGAGGGTTCTACATATTAACAGGAAGTGCACCACATTTGGAAAAATCCTATTGATAGCTCTGGGTATGGAGGTGGCTCCTGACCCCCAGCCCACCCAGTTCCATGCCCTCCTCTCCTGCCAGGCCTCCCTCTATATTTTTCCACTGACCCACTGCTGACTGAGAAAATAGTCCCTTCACTTCCCTTGGTTAGGCTCCTGGCCCAGAGTACCCTGGCCAGATGTTACTGCCTGGGGGCCATCATCACCATGGGCCTCAGAATCTCTTTCCCCTATTCCCCTCACACCCATTCCCTCAGATACTCCACTGGGGAAATCAGGAGCCTTTCTGAGTGTGATTGACAGAAGTCCACCTACAAGGTGGGTTTGGTGGACTTTCACCCTGCATTTGTCCTGGTTAATACCTCACCTGGCCTTTGACTTTTCACCTGAGATGCAAGCACCTCAAAAAGTCATTGCTCCTTTTAAAATACATCCTATGACTTCCCTTTCAGATTCTTCTATAAAGAATAAATAATTATACTTACATTCATGTGGATAGTTTTAAACTTTTTTTTAGTTGCATTTATTATAAAATACAGAATTCTTACCAGGAATCAAGTTGCTGAAGTACCATCCACATAAAAAATAAAGGCTTGAATCAAACAGAATCATCCAGCAAACCCAGCCAAATGTCATGCCCCCTGATTCTGGAGCCTGGTACATATTATTCCACTGGATCCCTGGTAGAAAAGGTCAGAGTTAGAACTGTACTCCCTCTTTTACTGTAGATTTTGGTGAGATGAGTTAATAAATTCTGAGGCTCAAGTAAAGCTGAATAAAGGCAAAACAAAGGGAAAATCAATACCACTGGCTGAACTCTTCAAAGGAAATGTTATCTGGCTGTGTATACATCTATTTCAGTGGTGTCAGGTAGAAGAAACCATGGTATCATTTTAATTTCTACCATTTAAAAAAGAATTTAAAGATCACCATACTTACATCTAGTATTATTTTCTCAACTAAAAACTATTCACATTGTGGGAAATTAAGCATTTATTTTTTCATAAATAGAAAGAAATCTCCTTGAGAACCTAAATTCTAAATTTTAATTTTCTCTATTCTTGGAAAACATGAAAATAGATATAAAAGTATCTTTTGAATCCTATTTACATGGGAAATATAGGGTAGGAAAGAATTTATTTTTTACAATGCTTTTGCAATTTATTGTAGATTAAAATACAAGTTTAAAAAAGTTTCCCTTTCAAATTTTTCCTATGATCCTAAGCTAGAACTCAATACATGTGTTAGTTCTTATGTACTTGTTGGAATTTGGACCAAAAATGTTCAAATAGTCTAATAGTGGCTACCTTTCTTCTAAATTTCTTGATTGGGCTTAATTTAAAGTTCAGTTTGAGGAATAGAGGAGGAATCATTCAGAATTACTCATCTGTTAAAGAATAATTTAACATGTTTATTGAAAATGTCAGGGAAACTTAAGAACTGCAAATTAAGTGGTTAATGCAATAGCTAGAGTTTCATGGCATGTATTTTACCTATCTTTACAAAATATACCCCAACATCATAAAAAAAAACTTAGATTATGTAGAGGGAAATGGGGGGGGGGGGGGGGGGAGGGTATGAAAAATGGTGGAATGAGCCAGACATCACTACTCTATGTACATGTATGATTAACAATAATGATATGAATGTACATCATGCACAACCATAGAAATGAAAATTTGTACCCCCATGTGTGCAATGAATCAAAATGAAGTCTAAAAATAAGAACAATAATTTTAAAAAGACTATTGCAATAGGAAAAAAATCACAGAAATTATCTGTTCTTGTTTAGAAGTTTAGTTGTTAGAATGTCAATACAAGTGAAAACTTCTGACAATAATTTTTTAAACAATGATTTTAAACCATATTAATAGGAATAAAATATATTTTAAAACTGGAGGGGATAGTTGTGCTCCATTATATACTGGTTACACTGGTATCCAGCGAAGAGTAAAGATGAGAACTGACAAATACATTAATCATTGTCGTGTGAAAGAGGAAACTATAGGAAAGCAGAAAGGGTGAGTAGAGAAACCCTAGAGACGGATCCTAATTCTACTACTCTAGCAGGGTGGAATACAGGGGCACATTTGGAAGATTTTGGAAGGTCCCTGTGTTGAGCATATGTCAGAGATATCCAAAGGAAGATCCAAGCACTATCTGGGTGTTTGATGGATGATATCTGCAGCAAGGGCTGCCAGGGTTATTCTTGATTGTTCTCAAAACTGAGGCATCTAGATGGTGGGAGGTATTTTTATCAATAAAAACAAATGTCAGAATCTCCTTCCAAATGCTTCACTTGGTAATGAAGCCTTTCTACTATATCACTTGCAGCATACCTATAAATTTCCAAAAACCTGAATCACCAAGGGTCATTTTCTAAAAATGTGTCCTCTTACCTGCCTCTTGTCCTTCCAAGAATGTAATGAAAAATACTCCTTGTCCGAAGGCAGTTGTCGAGAGGAGGCACTGCCCACAGATTGATGGAGTCAGGAGAAAAACAGTACGTTAGTGTTTGATTGGGACCACAGAAAATCCACAATGCCAAATTCAAAGAGAGACGCCATGACACCTTCTGATTCCTAGGATGCCAAACCATTGCTTCAGGCAGTAATTTAAATATCTGAGCCTGAAAGTCTTAGCAGACTGTCAACCCGCTCTGAACAGTGTGCTAACAAGCTAGTTTTTAATGTTAAAAGGAATTACTTCTCTTTTCTGCAATGCTTGAAATGTCATAAATCCAATGCACTGTATACAGAAATGTGTAACAAGAAACAGTAGAAAATGGAATAGAGCAATTTACTGTTTTTTTATTATTAAGTGAATGCCCTGGAGCACACTGCAAGCAGACTGATGGAATATGGACATTATTCTACACTGGAAAGAGAGTGTACTGAAGGAAAATGTTATTTTATCTTCAGTGGGAAGGATCTATGTCAGAAAAAAGAAATAGAAAGCCTACTGAAAATGCATCTTACATTTATAAATATAATATACCAGACCTTTTTTCAACTGCTAGAAAACATTTGAATATGCAAAAGGGAAATCAAATACTGAATACATAGAACCCCTAAATATAAAGGCTGAAATGAAAATAAAAATAACAGCATTTGAAATTTAGCTCAGCTCATCAATGGTTCTTTCTACCCAATTCTGAGGGAGAGACACTAAATGGTCCCACTTGTGTTAATTATTCTAAAAACACCTAATTCATACCAACACCAAATTAATGCCTATTGCAGATGTGAAATAAGTTAATCAAACCAAAAAACACATATCAATGGACCAAACATTAATTGAATGGAACCATTTTTTATTGTGCATGCATATCCATGTTGTGTGTAAATAGCTAAAAGAAACCACAGCATTCAGTGGTCACTGGAATTGGAGAAAAAATAATTGGGCTTTCACAGATATATTTTACTCTGAGGCCATAAATAAGCATAAAAGTGAGTGATATATTCATTGGGGACTGCCAAGGAATTTCAAAAGCCTTTAAATACTCTTTATCAGCCCTGAGATTTCAACCAAATCTCCCTGGCACCTCCTCAAAGTGACTCCAGACACACCTCCAAATAGACTGCAATATAATAAAATCACCTGATCTGCTGGAGGACATAAAGATTTGAGCATAATGCAGATGGGTATAGATATGACACTGACTCCATGAAAGACTGATTTAATAGTGATTTGTTCACCCCTCCCACATTGATTGGGTTCCTACTACATCAGGCACTGGGATTGCCAGACAATAGTCATAAAAAAATAAGCTTCTATCTTCTTTGTATTTTATATTGCAAACCTGAAAGCATTCTCATTCTTTTTCAGAAGGTACATTTTAATGGATGAGTGATTCTGACATTGCTAACGGAGAGATCTTTCCACTTATGTGATGTAATTCATGATGCATCAAGAAAAATTCTTATTTTTTACTTCTAAAATAGCTTTAGAAATCTATTTCTTTCCATGCATGAAACAAAAAGAAACTAAAGTGGTATGCATCCTTAAGGATGCCACTGATTTCTCAGAGTCTTCAGAGAGCCCCTGTTATGTGAAAAATGGAAATCCTTAATGGGCTACCATCCAACAAGCCACCACAATTTCAATGAACTACTGCTGTAAGTTTTGCATCTGTGGGTAGAATAAAGAAAGTAGATATCAGAAATCCTTTTTAGATCAGAATATGATAAACTGGCAAGTTGAGGGTGGTGGTTTTGTGTTGTTGGGTAGATCCCTGTTTTATTTTATTTTGCACCTTTACGGAACAACTCACTTACCAGAAATGTCTGAATGACAAAACTTAGTTGGTTGTGTAAGACCAACAGAACTATGTAGGGCAGAAAGCTGATCATGTATGCCAGGCTGGTGCACAGGGCTGCTGTGTTAGCTTGACTGAAAAATGCACTCAAGAAGTAGCTCAGCATGACAACCGATACCCCAAAATCCAGGAGAAAGAGGAAGATGATGAATGCATTGCTGTAGGTGAAGATGCCACTCGTTTTCAGAATGATGGCCAGAGCAGCACTGCTCAAAGTCAGCATGGCCACATTCTCCAGGAACCAAGCCAGGAAGTAAGTTGTTGGATGCACTCCCATCATCCGCAAGTACTGTCAATAAAGGGAAAACCCAGAGTTGTCACAGCAGGGGATATACTACAGAAAAAACAGGGCAGCTTGTGGGACAGAGGAGGAGTACCAGTGGAAGGTAAACTGGCATGACTTGCAAATTCAGCCCTAAAAAAGGCACTTCTTTCCAGAGCTCAGCATGTGATTTCCATGAGCCCCTTACAAAGTAGGTCTTTTACCACTTCGGGGAAGAACTGAAACTCAGACATTAAAACAATCTCACCACTGAGAACAGAGCAGCAAAGGGTAGGGGCAGGTAGCTTAGACCTCAGGTTGGGTCAGCTGCAGTGCCATTATGTTTCCTTGTTTACTGAGGGTTTTTTTTTTTTTTTTCTTTTTTTTTTTGGCTGTTTTTTTTTGTTTGTTTGTTTGTTTTTTTAAATAAAGACAAAGAGGAAGAAAAGAAACCCTGGAGCTTAAGCATCTCAATTTGGAGGATCATTGCATAAGTTTTAGAAAATATATTTTTCAAAATACCCCTGTATTTTGTAATATACAGTAATATAGTAATACAGTATTGTAACATTGTTATATATAGTAATATAGACAAAATGATTCCTCCATGAAACCTGTGGTATGCTCATCTATCATACTGTGTTATCTTTAGGCGTGGTGCTGATGAGTGTGGAAGGAGCACACCTGCTTCTCAGACATGCTCTGGCTGGCCAACTGGCTGGTGGCAGCAGGAAGCCCAGCAAGTGGACTCAGTGGCAGGGGAGAAACACTCATGAATAGATAGGTTGTAAATACGAAAATGCTAAAGGGAGGCAAGTACTCTGTGTCACTTGTCAAATTGGAAGAAAAGTACATTTGACTTTACCACACTATTTCTGCATCTTAATAAATACTCAGTAAGTAAATGACGTTCATCCCTCGTCACTGTTCTCACTGCTCTTCAGGAATCAACAAGCAGTTGCATCTTCAACAGATACTTTAACAAACTTTCATTCTTAAAAGTTGGACGGTTTCAAGTTTTAGTAATATTAGGACAAAAAATTGCAAGTCTTTATGCAGAGTTCTAATGGTAGATTAAGATGGAAAGTCTGCTGTCAAATCTTTCTAGGTTTTTATGAAAGTTGCTGAATGAGCAACACTGGATGTGTTCTTTCAGTGTCATATGCTTATTGTTTGGTTTTCTTCCCTCTCAATAAGAAATATCTGTTAAAATCTGGCAACACTTCAGACTTCAACATAACCTGATGCTCCTGGAATAAGGACTCAATGAGACCATGCTTAGGAGCCCCAGCAGAGAGGAGACAGGCAAAAGAAAGGCCTGAGCATGTCAACACCCAGCATTTATTTCCAAAGTCCTCAGCCAGACACTCCCTGTCTCACAAACAAAGTTAAAGCCATTTACCTCTTCTATCTGGATCTCCCGCTCGTAAACCAGTTTTCGGACCATGCTGGCCACCGACACCATCCAAGTCAACATCATTATCAGAGGAAAAAAGAAACCAACATTGTTCAAGAATCTGTAAGAGCATAATTCAGTTAGCATTAGAGGACAAGAGAAATGATTCTATTCATAGTCATGCCTCATCTGAACTTTTTAACATCATCTTACAAATTGCCATGCACCTCCAATAGGAAGGTCTCAACAGGTCTGGGACCTAGGCAGAACTGCTGTGATTGGTGTTTCTGCTTTGAAGGCATATAAATGCATGAAGGAGATCCATGCACCAGACACAACACAACTGGCTCAAGGTCCCTCAAGTAGCCATAACCCAACCCAAATCTTCTGACACCTGCTTAGACAGCACAGGTCACAGAAAGGAAAGAGGTCATTGATCCATGACTACGATTTCTCTCATTTTAATTGGGACCATTTTCTATCCTCAATTAATGATAGCAATTGATCATAGATTATCATTTACAAAATATGCAAAAATTGGCAAATGACAACTTCTTATTTCTCCAACATTCACTTTTCAAATGACTCTAACTGGGCTGCATTTTTATTACACACCTAGGACACCATTTAAATCACATCCCTAAATCCAGTAAGAAGTTTTCAATGGTTTTCCTTCCTGATTGTTCAGCTGTGTTTGATAACACTGACTACACTGCTCATTCCCTCCTTCTCTCTCCTCTTAGCTTTCAGAACAACTCTTGGCTATCTACCACTGCTAGGCACCTTCTCGGTCTCCCTAACAACTTCTTATTCACCCATCCTTTAAATGTTGACATTTTAATCCCAATCCAGGGGTAAATGCTGAGCCCTCTGTCTTCTCATCCCAAAGTAAGCTCTAAATGCACACATTAATTATTTTATCCATCACTGAAACCAACCAAAGGTACAAACCTTTTTATTGGGCCTGTTACATAAAGATGAACCAAATAGAAAGAGAACTTTAAAGAACCCCTTATTCTAACATACGGCAGGGGACATAAATCAACCAATAAGTAGAGAGATATGTCACATAGAGTCAGGACGTGATAAATGCTATGAGGAGAAAAGCAGCAGTTGCCACAAATAAGAGAAGGGAAGATTTTAGACAGGGGCATTAGGTGAGGTCACCATGGAAGAAATATTTAAGCAGAGAGCAGATAAAGTGAAGAAATAAGTCACATGGGTATCTTTAAGGAGGTGGCTTCAGGTGAGCAAAGGAAAGTGTCAGGGACAGAGGTGGGAGCAGGCCCAAGCCAGTCAGGAGCAGCCAAACCATCCTAAATTAGTAGGCTATGGGGTCTGAGCACCAAGTGGGTTCAGATAATGCAGGGACCTTTGCATGTCATGGTAAGTTCTGGATTTTAGTGGATAAACAGGGGGACAACAAGGAAGGATTCAGAGAAAGAGAGAGGGAAACAGTGAGCTGATAAAATTAGGTATATGGGGTTTTTTTAATTATTTTTTTTAATTTTTACGGACTGCATTTTGATTCATTGTGCACAAATGGGGTTAAGTACATTCTACTGTCATATACAACAAATTAGAACAAGTAAAATTTTAAAATTTAAAAAAAAAAGGAAAAATAAACACTGAATATAATACAATAGTGGACTGTGGGTCAGGGAGGCCTCTGGAAAGAGGAGTGGGAACACTATACCAGGCATGAGCCATCTGAACAGGTGACAAGGAAGCCATTACAGATGTTGACCCTGGAGAAAGGGAAGAGTTCAGATGGGTCCCTGCTGTGCTGATCCTAGAGTCCCATCGGACTTCTCCTTCAAAGCATTAACTACAACATGGAACCTGCTCAGTCTGCGGGTGTCAGCCTCTCATGCTAGAGGTTCAGGTGATAGGGGAAGCTTCCCACTGCACCTCTGCTCTTAACAAATGGCCTGCCACAGAGCGGAAGCCAAATATTTGTTAATGAATAAAGAAATAAAGAAAGGAAAATTAAATTTTGTTATCATTCACTTTTTTGCTTATGACAACTGTTCTGTGTGGCTGATGTGGAAAATCACATTTTTAAGTTAAATACAGATAACTAGTACATTATATAGTGACTGTGTGCAGATGGCGCAGTGTTTCAGATTGTCAGTTTTGTGATTTTTTCCAAAGTTGTTTAATAATTACTTTTGTTCTTTTCAGAGCAGGTAGAGGTCTATGATGGGAAGCACCATAAATATACCCACTTGCACATCCAACAAATGCCATCTCTTCTAGTAGAATAACACCATTTACCACAAAGATGAAACTTAAGGGACCTGTAAAGTTGAAAATAACTAATATTGAGTTTACCTAGGAGTTGAAAAAGTTTGCTTGTTCATGAACTTCCTCTTTTTCACTTAATGGTCAGTGGAGTTGTAACTGTTGAACTCTATTCTTGCATTGCCTCAAGTCTTTCAAAAGATTCAATGAGTATCAGGTCCAAATCTTACCTAAGATTCTACTCTAAGTCAGCTTTTGCCTCAGAGTCATTCTGGTCAGAATTCCATGCTGTGTACCCTGTGGACCCTTGAACCTTTGTCAAGGAGAGAGACACCAGAGGCTTGAAATAGGACCAACCCAAACTTGAGGATCTTGGAGCAACTGCCTCAGGTCCCAGAGCAAGTCTAAACATTCTGCACACATGTGTCTGACAAAGAACATTTGGTAGAAAGAAAATAGTACAAAAAGTTGGAGATGAGAGATGATAAGATATGAGAGATTACAATACAGTGCTTTTATCTACTTCTGGAAGCTAGTCCAAAATCAACAAGAGAATGGGAAAAAAAAACATATATCACAGTTTTGTTAAATGCTTGGAAGAGACACCCAAGTATTTGAAATCACACAGAAATGTAAATTACAGAGATTTCAGAAGTAAAACCACCTCTACCATCAAAAATACACTTCTCATAAGTGGTCTACCCTAAGGGGACATATGCACAGCAGCAGGTGGTATGTGGGTGTCAAGCAGCACATTGCGTGGGCAGTATGAGAAGTCACACTACCTTTAGACCCTAGTTCCAGGGAAACAGAATAGAGGGCTCTGTGAAAAATCCACACATGTGAAGGAGGCATCCTTTCTTCAGGATGGAAGAGAGTCTTTGAGCTACACAGCCACTAATGTCACCTGGTCCTCACCATCAATAGAAACTCCTTGCAGACACATGGTCAGGAATTTCCAGTTCAATCCAGACAATTAACAACTGCAGCAATAAACATCTAGAACAATATCTCTACCACAATAAAAAAGGGTTGAGAGTCGCACAATTATTAACAAATGCATGCGAAAGAATGGTGGCAGGGAGTAGATAAAAAGCGTGAAAATATTTTTTGCCATCAATTTCAAAATATTCAAAAAGGCAAGTTCCTCTACCTAGACCTACTCCATCATCTTCCTTCCCTTCTGTTTCATTTTTCTTTTTCAGGGATTTCTGTTATATGAATTTCTGTTCCTTGTGTTTCTTGTGAATAAAAAAAAAGGAATTCTATAGAGCAGAATTGCTAGAATTTAGTGATGAGAGGACAAGATACCAAAATGATGTGAAATGTAAACTGGAAGAATGAAAAGGATGTAAATGGAAAAATACAACATCAGATAAATGATGAAGAAATACATGGGCAAAGAGATATTGCATAAAACAATAAATCAAACTACATAGAAAATAGATACAAGAAATAAAACTAAAGGAAACAGTGTTTAAAAGAATTAGGAATAAGGAAAGAAAGAAATTTTATAACGTGGCATTGATTATTATAAACAGATCTAACGTAAATTTTGATCTTACAGATATTACTTTTCATATTGAATCCATAAATGTTCCCCTATTATTCAATATTATGCCTTCAACCCATTTGACAGCATTTCTTCTACTGTTTTAAAGCATAACTGGAATCATTCTATATTTGCTTTCCTAGCTCAGGTTTACATTTGCTTTTCTTGGTCCCTCTTTCCCTTCTTACATTACCTGCTCCTGCCTCAAATCCCCCACATCCATATTTTTCTTCTTTTTACCTTGGTTTGTATTATTATTTTCTATATTTTCTTTTCTCTTTGTTTTTATTCTTTGCCTTACTCAGCCTGTAGTAATTTTACTATCTTTAGTAACTAATTTCTCCACCATTCCAGAACATTAAGATTTTATACTTGGATTAGTGGAATTATGGAGAATATTTTCCATGAATTTGTTCCCTGCTAAGGCTTATTTGCACATGGCTTCACTCTGAAGTGATTGCATTTAGTAGAGTTTAGTATCTTCTCTCAAAGTGGTGTTGGTACTGGGAATTGGAAAGAATACACACTGAGAGGGAGCATCAATACCTGGATATTCTCCCAGCCCTGGGCAGTAAAGAGTGATAAAAATCATCTCTCTATAATAACACTAAATGTAATGGTCTCATCTTTCCAATCAAGTCATAGATTAGCAAAATGGATTTTTTAAAAAGACCACCACCATATGTTGTTTATAAGAGACTCACCTTACAGACAAGACACCCATAGGCTGAAAGTGAAAGGACTGAAAAAGCTATACCATGCAAATGGAGACATAAAACAAGCAGGAATGACTGTTCCCATATCAGACAAAGTAACTTCAAGCCAAAATTAATCAGAAGAGATAAAGAAGGTCACTTCATATGGATTAAGGAAATCATTCTATAACAAGATACGATTATAAATATTTATGCTCCAAAATCAGTGCACCTATGTATATAAAGCAAATTGTACTCATATAAAGGATCAAATGAACCAGAGTACAAAATACTGGGTAACGTCAACACACCTCTTTTACCAATAGATAGGTCATCCAGACATATGTAAACTAAGTAAGAACTCCTCACAACTAAAAAATACTATTAGTCGAATGCACCTCACAGACATATATAGAATATTTCATCTATCAACAAACACATTCATTTTTTTCTCAGTGCCACATAGAATTTTCTCTAACATCAACCATACTGTAGGACATAAAACAAGTTTTAAAAAATACCAACAATATAAATATAATTCTTTGCATGCTATCAGATTGTAATGGAATGAAATTAGAAATCAACAAGATCAAAAACAGAAGTTACTCTAAAACAGGGAGATTAGGTAACACACTTTTGAATGCAGAATGGATCATAGAAGAAATTGAGAGAGAAATAAAAAACTTCTTAGAAACAAATGAGAACAGAGATACAACATATCAAAATATCTAATACTATATGAAGGCTGTTCTAAGAGGAAAGGTTATACCATTAAGTACCTACATTTTTTAAAAAATAGAAAGACCCTAAATATATCTAATGTTGCTCCTCAAGGCCCTAGAAAAAGAACAAACTAATTCCAAAATCAGATGAAGACAGAAAATAATTAAGATCAGAGCCAAAATTAATGAAATTGAGAATAAAAAGTTGATACAGAGGATAAACGCAACAAAGAATTGATTCTTTAAAAAGATAAACAAGATTAATAAACTCTTTATGTGTATCTATAAAGCCCCAATTAAAAATTATATAGAGCAGAGCTGCTTGCTGGGTCCAGCGCCGCCATTCTACAGCTTCCCTGGTGGAGAGGCGCCATCTTCAGCTATCTGAGCCCTCGGACCTAAGCCCACCCCTTACCACGGGGACACGGCGCTGCGGCTCCAGGTGAGATCTGGCTGGGAGCGGAGCTGCTTGCCGGCTCCAGTGGGGAATTTGGGCCCGTTGGCGCCATTCTACAGCTTCCTGGCGGAGAGACACCATCTTTGGCTGTCTGAGCCCTCAGACCTAAGCTCAGCCCTTACCGCGGGGACACGGCGCTGCAGCTCCAGGGCCACGGTGCTGTGTCTCCTGGTTGCCTCTTCCCAGAAGCATTGATCATTCCCAACCTGGAGGTTGTGAGACAGCAGCTATCTTGGGTCACCACTTGATCAAGCACCTCTCAAACATCTGGTGAGTTACTGGAAATCTGCAGGAACACCCTAAGTCTTTACAGGGAAATTGCAACCCTCTGACTTGCACTACTAGAAGGGAAGATATATGAGCAGCATGAGAAAACACGGGAAGAAAGTGTCCCAAACAAACCTAGATGATACATCAAGAGATCCCAAAGACAGCATGGTAGAAGGAATGACAAAAATGGAGTTCAGAATGTTCATAATTAAAATGATCCGAGAAGAGAATGAGGTGACGAGAGTGCAGATTCAGGCTATGAATAACCAGCTAATAGAGCAATTTCAGGAAGCAAAAAAACATTTCAATAAAGAGATAGAAGTTCTGAGAAAAAAACAAACAGAAATCCTTGAAGGAAACAAGGAAATGAAGGAAACAATCAACCGAGTTAAAAACTCAATAGAAAGCATAATTAACAGAATAGATCACTTGGAAGACAGAACCTCAGACAATGAAGACAAAATATTTAATCTTGAAACAAAGTCGAGCAAACAGAGAAGATGGTTAGGAATCATGAACGAAACCTCCAAGAAATATGGGACATCATGAAAAGACCAAATTTAAGAGTTATTGGGATTGAGGAAGGCACAGAGATACAAACCAAGGGTATGAACAATCTGTTCAATGAAATCATATCAGAAAATTTCCCAAATATGATGAATGAGATGGAAAATCAATTACAAGAGCCCTACAGGACACCAAACGCACAGAATTTCAACAGATCCACACCAAGGCACATTATAATGAAAATACCTAACATACAAAACAAAGATAGAATTTTAAAGGCTACAAGAGAAAAGCAGCAGATTACCTACAGGGGGAAACCAATACGGATATCAGCAGATTTCTCAGCCCAGACCCTAAAAGCAAGAAGGGCCTGGAACAACATATTTCAAGCTCTGAAAGAAAACGGATGCCAACCAAGAATCTTATATCCAGCAAAACTTACCTTCAGATTTGATGATGAAATAAAATCCTTCCATGATAAACAAAAGCTTAAAGAATTCACAAAGAGAAAGCCTGCCCTACAGAACATTCTCAACAAAATATTCGAAGAGGAAGAAACGAAAAATAACAATCTCAGTCATCATGGGGAGGAACTACCCTAAAGAAAGAGTCCATCAAAGGAGAAACAAAGTTAAGCTAAAAACCCTAAAAAAGCTAAAATGACAGGAAATACAAGTCATATCTCAATAATAACCCTGAATGTAAATGGCCTAAACTCATCAATCAAAAGACATAGACTGGCAGACTGGATTAAAAAGAAAGACCCAACAATATGCTGCCTTCAAGAGACTCATCTCATAGAAAAACATGCCCACAGACTAAAGGTGAAAGGTTGGGAAAAAGCATACCATGCACACGGACTGAGTAAAAAAGCTGGGGTTTCCATCCTCATTTCAGACAAAGCAGACTTCAAACCAAAGATAGTCAGAAGGGATAAAGAAGGACATTTCATATTGCTTAAAGGTAGCATAAATCAACAGGACATAACAATCATAAATATTTATGCACCAAACAATGGCGCATCCATGTATGTCAATCAGATCCTTCTCAATTTCAGGAATCAAATAGACCAAAACACAATAATACTCGGAGACTTTAACACTCCTCTCTCACCGTTGGACAGATCTTCCAAACAAAAATTGAATAAAGAAACTATAGGACTCAATGACACAATCGCTAATTTGGACTTAACGGACATATATAGAATATTCCATCCATCAAAAAGCGAATACACTTTCTTCTCAGCAGCTCATGGGACCTTCTCTAAAATAGACCATATGTTATGCCACAAAGCTACTCTTAGCAAATACAAAATAGAGATACTACCTTGTATACTATCAGAAAATAATGGAATGAAATTAGATCTCAATGATAAAGTTAGAAACAGAAATTACTCTAAGACCTGGAGATTAAATAATATGCTACTGAATGATACATGGATAACAGAAGACATTAGGGGAGAAATTAAAAGATTCTTAGAGGTCAAAGAGAGTAAAGATACAACATATCGAAATCTCTGGGATACTATGAAAGCAGTGCTAAGAGGAAAGTTCATTGCAGGGAGTGCATTTAATAAAAGAATGAAAAGTCAACAAATCAATGACCTCATATTACAGCTCAAAGCCCTAGAAAAAGAGGAACAGATCATCACCAAGAGTAGTAGAAGACAGGAAATAATCAAAATCGGAGCTGAAATCAACGAAATTGAAACAAAAGAAACAATTCAAAAAACTGACAAAACAAAAAGTTGGTTCTTTGAAAAAATAAACAAAATTGATAAACCCTTAGCCACGCTAACGAAAAGAAGGAGAGAGAAACTCCAAATTACTTAAATCCGTGATGGGAATGGAAATATTACAACAGACACAATTGAAATACAAAACATAATAAGAAGCTACTTTGAAAATTTATACTCCAACAAAATAGAAAACATGGAAGACATCAACAGGTTCCTAGAGGCATATGAGCCACCCAAACTGAATCTGGAGGACATACACAACTTAAATAGATCAATTTCAAGCAATGAAATAGAGGAAGCCATCAAAAGCCTACCAACCAAGAAAAGTCCAGGACCAGATGGATTCACAGCCGAGTTCTACAAGACCTTCAAAGAAGAGCTCATTCCAATACTCCTCAAAGTATTTCACGAAATAGAGGAAGAGGGAACCCTTCCAAACTCATTCTATGAAGCTAATATCACCCTGATACCAAAACCAGAGAAGGACACATCAAAGAAAGAAAATTTCAGACCCATATCTCTAATGAACATAGATGCAAAAATTCTTAACAAAATTTTAGCGAATCGCATACAAAAGCATATTAAAAAGATAGTGCACCATGATCAAGTGGGTTTCATCCCAGGGATGCAAGGTTGGTTCAACATCCGGAAATCAATCAATGTAATTCACCACATCAACAGACTTAAGGTCAAGA
>JAJEJO010005278.1:257429-364679 GCA_020662805.1 Glaucomys volans | reverse complement strand
TACAGGTATCTCATACTTGACAAAGGAGGCAAAAACATGCAATGGAGAAAAGACAGCCTCTTCAACAAATGGTGCTGGGAAAACTGGAAATCCATATGCAGCAAAATGAAACTAAACCCATATCTCTCACCCTGTACAAAACTCAACTCAAAGTGGATCAAGGACCTAGAAATCAGACCAGAGACTCTGCACCTAATAGAAGAGAAAATAGGTCCAAATCTTCATCATGTTGGCCTAGGACCAGATTTCCTTAACATGACTCCCAAAGCGCAAGAAATAAAAGCACGAATCAATGATTGGGATAGAGTGAAACTAAAAAGCTTCTTCTCAGCAAAGGAAACCATCAGCAATGTGAAGAGAGAGCCTTCAGAGTGGGAGAAAAATCTTTGCCACACACACTTCAGATAGAGCACTAATCTCCAGAATCTACAAAGTACTCAAAAATCTTTACACCAAGAATACTAATAACCCAATCAATAAATGGGCCAAGGAAATGAACAGACACTTTACAGAGGAAGATCTACAAGCAATCAACAGATTTATGAAAAAATGTTCAACATCACTCGTTATAAGAGAAATGCAAATCAAAACCACCTTAAGATTTCATCTTACCCCAATTAGAATGTCTTTTATTAAGAACACAGGCAACAACAGGTGTTGGCGAGGATGTGGGGAAAAGGGTACACTCATACATTGCTGGTGGGAGTGCAAGTTGGTGCAGCCACTCTGGAAAGCAGTGTGGAGATTCCTTAGAAAACTTGGAATGGATCCACCATTTGACCCTGCTATCCCACTCCTTGGCCTATACCCAAAGGACTTAAAATCAGATTGCTACAGTGATGCAGCCACATCAATGTTCATAGCTGCTCAATTCACAATAGCTAGATTATGGAATCAACCTAGATGCCCTTCAGTAGATGAATGGATAAAGAAACTGTGGTATATATACACAATGGAATATTACTCAGCCATAAAGAAGAATAAAATTATGGCATTTGTAGGTAAATGGATGATGTTGGAGACTGTTATGCTAAGTGAGATCAGCCAATCCCAAAAACCCAAAGGCCGGATGGTCTCACTGATAAATGAATGATGATGCATAATGGGGTGGGGGAAGGGTGGCAAGAATGGAGGAAGGATAGCTAGCATAGAGGGAAGGGAGGGGTGGGGGCGGGTGGGGGGTAAAAATAATAACAGAATGTGTGGCAGATACCATTGCCCTGTGTACATGTATGAATGCACAGATGGTGTGACTCTACTTTGTGTACAACCATTGAAACAATAGCTGTACTCCATTTGTGTTCAATGAATCAATAAGTAAAAAAAAAAAAATGATACTTTACCCTGAAAAAATTGCTCATCTTAAGAATTAAAATATTCTTTGTAATCACAAAAAAAAATTATATAAGTAAATAGAGGGAAGAACAAATATAGTAGAGGAACGGGAACAGGGAGAGAGAGCAGGGAAGAGTAAGAGGAAGTATTGAGGACCGCAGTGGGCCAATTTATATCCCATGCACGTATGATTATGTCAAAAGGAGTTGCAATTATATGTATAACTACAATGTACTAATCAAAACATTTTCAAAACAAATTTTTGGAAAATAGTAAGTTTATAAAGCTAGAGTATATTAAGGGGTTCCATAAAAGAAAATGCAAATTGTGCCTGAAGGTTCGTTCATCTATATCACAGAAAACTATTCCAGAATGGCCAATGATGAGACACATTCTAGTAAATGTATTTATTTTTCAAGTTACTGGCACCTGGTCATATCTGGCACCAAGTCAGATATGAGAGAGAATATCAAGGTGCCTCAGTACACTCCACAGTAACACTAAAGGCCAAGGTATTAAGGAAAGTGTGAGCCAAGAAATTCATACCCAGCCAAGATGTCTTCTAAATACCAATGCACCAAAGAGTTTTAATTATATAAGATTATTAATCATTAATAATTAATATTATAATTATTAATATTATAATATTAATTATAATACTAATCATAATACTATAATTATAAATATTAATAATTATTAATGTATAATTACATCATACTATCTTATGAGATCATCTTAAGAAAAATGCTAGAAGACAACTCAGCCCACCACATGATGACTAGCAAATTACAGTGAAAGGGCTAATGGTAAACAGTGAATTTGTTTTCCAGTAAAAGAAAGAATACAACAAAAATGTAAATTAAAGTGTCCAAGTAGTTTAGAAATGTCATATTCACTAAATGTAAGAATAATATGAAAAACAAATGGAAGAAATAGGGGAAGTGAATCAGAGAGGGAAAGTCAGTCAGTGCAAGAAAAAAACCAGAGGCTGCTTTTTCCTCTTGGCAAATGCAGGATATAAATGTCTTGAACAATAGGGAAGATGACATTAAGTAAAAGAGTAATATCAACTAGCATTGTCGAATGGAGAAAAGAAAGTCTATGATGAAATCCAATACTTTATTTTATTGCTCAAATAAAGGGTTGATATTCTTTATATAAAGTTACAACTATGAGGTAACCACTAGGACAAAACCTAAATATTAGTTTAGAAGCAAAATAATAAGTATATGAGAAACAAGACAGAAGACTATATGATGTGTATGCTGGATAGGATCTAGGGAGGCAGAAAATTGAGGTGGGCAGGGACAGAAAGAGAGAGAGGAGGGGGGTGAGGGAGGGAGAGAGGAACAGAAAGAGAAAGACCTAAAAGAAAGTACTTCAGAAAAGCTTTAAATTAGAGGATAGTTAAGGCATAAGGCATAGCAAGCAAATGGAAATACCAAATAAAATAAAATAGTAAAGAAAGAAAGTAAACCGATGAAGGAAGAAAAAGAATAGAGAAAAAGAGAGTAAAAAGGCAGAGTTCATCATTTTAAAATCAGCAGAGTTATAATTCTGTCCCCAAACAGTTAAATAAGACCCAAAACACCAGTTCTTCATGGTGATGCAGAGTCACAGAGCACCGAAGTTCAAGAATGGAACACAGTAGGACAGAGACAGGGACATCCAAGTAATGGGGACCATAACACCTATCTCATGATAAAAGAGATTGAGACACCATAAATTAAAGATAGATTCTATACAGCAATATTATCACAAATCAAATTCTCTACCTTAAAATAGCAAATTAGAAATTCTTATCTAGTACTTATAAATCAATCACAAAAGTAGAATATGTATTAGTTGACCAAAAACACACCATAATCCAAAGGGGAAACAATAATATTTTTAACTGTAACGTAAGACTAAGGATTTAGGAACTGAATTTGACAATTTAACATATGATGCAATTGTTTGATTTTGTTGATCTGATAGGTAAAAATATGCTATCATGGAATAGTTTCAATTTGAATATTACTCATTATCAGCAAACTGACTAACTTTACATACATTTGAAAGTTCCTGAGAATTTCCATTTGGAAGTTAAAAGAGGTTTATTTAAATAGCTCTTAGATCAAGGAGAAAATAGAAACACCTACCACAAATATCTAGAAAACAGTAAACTTTTAATTGCAGGTCAGTATGGGACACAGTCAAATCACTAGTCAAAAGAAAGGTAATCTTCTTGGAAAACCACATAAATTTAAGGGAAAAGCACTAAAATTACTAACAATTAGTCTCAAGTTATAAAGAAACAACATAATGTATTAAAAGGATATAAAATAAAAGAACAAAGATGAAAGAAACAATGAAATTAGAAAAGGAAAAAAAAGTCAATAAAGTCCAAACAGAGCTCTTTGGAAAAATAAAAATAAAACAAGAAAAGAGTGAAATAAATAATGAATTTTTAAAACAAAGGAAGGATATGTAAAAGCCGAGTACAGGAAGAGAGGGAAGGAGGGCGGAGAAGGCGGGAGAATAGGGAATGGGAAAGGATTTCATCTTTTGACTTCATTCTCTCTCTGGAATCTTAGGAATTGCACGGGGTTGGTGTTTAAGGCATAAGCATTATACAGCACCACCAACTTCCGCACTGGGCAGAGGTTCTGAGGAGGCCCCTTGATGCTTGCCCTGTGGGAGGACCTGGCATGTTGTGATGCTGCCATGGGGCATTCAGCAGAGGCCCATCCCGTGGGGCCATTAGATCTAGGGCTTTCAGCTTCCAAAACTGTGAGTCAAACAAACCTCTTTTACATCACTCAGCCTCAGGTATTGTTAGAGCAACAGAAAATGGACGAATACAATATCAAGTATTTTTTCTATTTTCTCCACTTTTGATAATCATTTACTCATAAAATTAACAATAAAAAAGAACATATTAAGGTCAGGAATGTCTAAATGGCCTCAGAAATAAGATTGTCCTATTATCAGGGGAGCATGAATCAAACATTCCAGAATTTTCTTTGTATTCATTGCTATTCTGTAACTCACATAATAGCATGACTTCATGATTAGAAAAATTAAACTCTCATGTATTTAAGCTTTCTAAAAGGATACTCTGATCTTCGTAAACATTTGTCACCACTTCTTTTTCTGCAGCTGGCACCTCCTTGATTTACACTTCAATAACCCTTGTTAATCGTGTTTCATCTGTTGCTTGCTTCTATTAGCACCATCCAGTAAGTTCAAAGACACAAAAGTGATGAGCATATGGAATCAAAACTGCACTAGAGGAAGAACCACCTAGAGAAACTGGTTCTCGTTCCTGTCAGTCAGGATGCCAGGCTTAGATTTAAATGTGAGGTGGTGGCAAATTTTCATTCCCCACTTCTCACCTCACTGCCTCTGCTCATTCCTCTCCTCCCTGCCTCTCTTCCCTCACCCCATCACCATCCAACCTGGGAGAGCCCAGAATGTAGCTGGAGGAACACTACAGGGATAGACTAGACTGATGTGCTTGGCCTTCTTGCTTCTTCACTCACTACCTTTCCTCTTCTCACCACCTGCAGAAAAATGAGAGAGCAGATTGCTGCTGGTCTCACTGTCTGTCAGTTTTGTCTTCCACAGCCTTCCTCAATACAACCACTGCAGTTTGTAATGATTTGTGACTTGGATGGGGAGGGAAGACCAGGAGAGGGGAGAGGAAGGAGCCCTAGGGCTCATTTTGGGCCATGTGCAGTTATGAATAGAAGTATGTGTACTCCCCAACCATAAGAAAGGGAACCTGGATGTTCATTCTTTATTGTTCCTACTTTATTGTTCCTACTCTCTCAGGAGAGTCAGGGAGAAAGAAGGATGCCCACATGTACCAGACCTCTAAATATAACACCATCTAAAACCATCACATCAGTCCTGACTTTCAGCATCAGTAGTTGGAAGAACTTTCTGACAAGCTGCCCAAAACAGAACAGGCTGCCAGCCAGAGCATCCGGTCTTCTCAAAGCACCTCGAATGGTCCTTTCACGAGTCTGGGCTTCTCTCAAGCAAGATGATTTGCCATGTACTACAAGCTAATCAGGTTGCAAATCAGCAATCAACATCCCATTCAAGGGGAGGAGATGGAAATTCAAAACTGTCAAATCACTGGTCGGAGATCCTGCAACCAGCAAGTGCAAAGCTGGAAACCAAAGTTTTTTTTTTTTTTTTTTTGGGGGGGGGGGGGTTAGTTCTCTCGTCATTCCAAGTCTGAGATGCTAAAGGGACTCCAGAAGCTCAAAAAAGATCATACAACCTTAAAAAGCAACACTCACTCCCAGAGTCCAATATTTGTGAAGAGGCAGATTTAAGAACTATAATTAGACTCCTTGTCGAGGAGTTCTCTTGTATTTTGTTTGTTGGGTGAAGACATGAAGTCAGTCAGGATTAACCTGTTCTTGCCACTCCAGGACCCTGTGCAAGCAGTCTTTCTCCCTTTCCTGTCCTTTTTAGAGGTATGAATCTGTTACCTACTGTGTTAAGCACTGAGTTTCTTAAGCTCAAGAATTGTATATTGTTCATCTCTGAATTCCACCCACCACCTAGAAAAGTACATGTCTACAGTGGGCATGAAGAAAAAAAATGTCTTTTGAACAAATGAATGGAGGAATAAGTATACAAATGAATGAAGGGATTGACATATCAGAGGCAGAGCGTGTGGTAATTCTAAATAAGGTTTGTCAGGAATTTGGTGAGGACTATTCATTCCATTAGGGAGCTGTACTATCTGTTACAAAACAATTAGTATCTCTGGCCCTCAGGCACTAAACACACATTGCCCCTGTTGTGACCATGGATACTGTCACAAATGTCCACACCTCAGGTTAAGAAGTGTTCCCAGCAGATTGGGAGGCTGAGACAGGAGGATCACGAGTTCAAAGCCAACCTCAGTTAAGCAGCTCAGGCACTAAGCAACTCAGTGAGAGAACTGTCTCTAAATAAAATACAAAATTGGGCTGGGAATATGGCTCAGTGGTCGAGTACCCCTGAGTTCAATCCCTGGTACCCCAAAAAAGAAAAAAAAATGCTGCTTAAAGTCATGTATAACTAATTAGAACACATTAAAAGAAATTTTAAAAATCATTAAGTAAAAAGATTAGGATGCAAAAACTGTGTGTGTGTGTGTGTGTGTGTGTGTGTGTGTGAGTATGGTGTGTGCATAATGTCCAAACATTGGATGTACATGTAGAGACCTGGAGGAAACACAACAAATGGTAAACCAACCAACAAACAAAAAAAGAAGAAGTGCTATTGAATCTGAGCTTTAATAGGGATACAAGTAAATGTTCCAGACTTTCCAACACAGTGGAGTGAAATTGCAGCTGCTCTTGACTCTGGATCACAAAGTGCTTAAAATAAAAGGGCATTAATAGCTCATCAGGAAATCGGAATGAAGGCTATGAAGATGTCATGAGACCTTGGGGCAGATAACCTACCTGAGTCTCAATTTTTTCAGCTGTGCTTATAAACTTCTTAGAGGAAAGATGAAATGCCAGTGTTTGGAAATGTGATACTATTTCAAGGGAGGGGTTACTCTTGCTGCTATTGGAGGAGAGAATAAATAAAGAGAAGCTGAATAAATGGTTCCCTGAGTCTTTAACAAGACATCTCCTCCTCCACCTCCCCCTTCTGTAGGGAGATGAATCTGTGAGAAAGGTGGGGCTTGAGAGAGGGAAGGATTACAAAGTTAAAAAGTATATTTCTTCTACTTCCCATCAAAATAATGTCACCAACCAATTACCTGGTGTTTAGGTCCCACTCAGTGGGACAGGACAGCTGGGCATGGAAAGGGGACTTCTAATAGTTCTCGGGGATACCAGGAATGTGAATTCCTAAGAAAAAAGGCTATTGACAAATAGAAAAGCAGAGTTTACTACAGTTTCTTGAAGAAAAGTACAAGGAGAAGGAACATTCAAAAAGTAGAAAACAAGAGGTCCTCTCACAGGTCTGCTATGGAGCAAGGTGATTTTTTTTAAGCAGGAATTCAACATTTTGAGCATGATTCTTGGTAAACCCCTTTATTCTCCACTCCTCCCAAGACATATCCAAGTCCAGATGTTGGGACTCTGGGAGCTGTCGCTCATTTGGAACCCAAAAGTTCAATTTCTCTTTCTCTCAGACCCAAATCCTGGATGCTGTATGTTGAAGAAGTCAAAAAGGCAGTGGAAGAAATCATAGGCACATTTTGAAAGAGATTTTCTTTTTTCATAGAAAACAATTGCAGAGTATTGCTGTGGATTCTGTTTTCTGAAAACCTTTTTAGTGGGCTTACTCTTTGAGGCAATAGATTAACATTTGAAATCCTTCATATTCATGAAGAATCATATAGTTCCAATCATAAATTGTCCTTATCAATTATTATATGTCAGTTTAAAAAAATGACCTTGTAATTAGCATCCTTGAATCATGGAGCTGATGGGAGCATTAAATTTCACAAAGTCCTGCTCCCTATCCAACTTCATAGTATCAACCTAATAATTACCAATGTGTGCCTCTCAAAACTGTGGGTCCATGGGTTGATGACAGATTTACATGGAGAGAGAGGAAGAGAAAGAGAGAGAAAGCTCTGTAAGCTCTGGGTTCAAGGAAGCTGGGAAATTCTTAAATAGATGGGCTTTATAATCATGGATGAACTGCCAGGTTTCTGCGATGAGCCAGATCCTGCATTTGTTGAGGTCTCTTTTTCCCTCAACTAATCAAGGACATAATTCCCTACCTCTCTTACATACTTTCATTTTTTCCCTCTTACTGGACTATTAGCATTAGCATCCTACATTTTTTAAAAATAGTTTTTATTAGTTGTTGATGAACCTTTATTTATTTATTTGTATGTGGTGCTGAGAATCGAACCCAGTGCCTCGCACATGCTAAGCAAGTGCTCTACCGCTGAGCCAGAACCCCAGCCCCACATTTTTTTTTTTTAAAGAGAACATCTTCTGTTCAAATGGCTATCTGTTAGCACAAAAAGATCCAATTGGATGTAAACTTCATGGATCATCTCAGCTGTTTACTCAGGAATGGAGTTTCATGCCTCTGATGGACCCACTTTCCTGTTGGGAAATGAGCCACTGAACAAAGGAGGGGACTGGGCTTATACTGGTTACACTGAGAAGTGAGTGAATTAATGAGTGTGTCAATCTGGGCACTCAGGAATTTGGGGTCTGTTTTACTGGGCAAGGTGAGAGGGGTTCTGGGGTCAGCAGTCAGTCTCTGGGATTTATCTTTACCGGGCCTAATGGAGGTCCTGGGGTCAGTGGTTGGTATCTGGAAAAGGATTTGCTTAGGGAAGGATCAGTGCTTTGTTCTCTTCCCAGACACTGTTGTTTCAGACTTGATAGATATTTCCTGCCCAGGGCCTGTCTTATCACTGGGAAAGGATCAATGTTTTGCCTTCTCCCTTATTCCTTTCACCAGGACACATTATTTTGGGGTTTGCCATTTCCCATATCCAACAATCTCCATCCACTGCCTATATCTCTTCCCATTTACTGCAAAACTCCTGAGAGTTGTCTGAATGCAGGCTCCAATTCTGCTCCTCCACGTCTTTTACGTGGACTCCAATCTGGTTCTCATTCTCACTATATCAAGAAGCTGCTCTCGGTGAAGTCCCCAGTGGTACACATATCCACTGCTGAAGCCAGCAGTCAATCTGCCCCTTTCATCTTATTTACCCATGAGCCATACTCTTGAACACTCTCCTTTCCTGGAGTCACTCCTCTGCTTGGCCTCCAGGACTCCTTACTCCGTACGCTTTCCTCCTACCTCGGGCTCCCTTCCTCCCTGACCGCTTTGTGATGGGGTGGCCACAGAACTGGTCTTGACCCTCTTTGTTTCTCTGGCTACACTCCCCTCCCATGGTAACACCATCCAATCTGAGTTCTAAATATCACTGAAATGATAAATACTCCAAACTAATGTGTCCAGCTGTATCTAAACAGCCTCCTAAAGACATTTCCTTTAGGTTTCTTATACATGTTTAAGACTGAGCTTGTATTCTTTTCCTCCAAACCTTCTCTACCCACAGTTTTTCTTTCATAGTTAAAGATAATTCCAGTGATCCAGTTCCTTGGACCAAAATAGGGAAGTCTTCTTTGATACCTATCACACCCTGATCAAATCTTTTAGCAAATCTGTTGGTTCAACTCCCAGAATGCAACCAGAATTGGCACTTTGCACAACCTTGTCTGCTACTACTCTAAACCAGAACATGGTAACCTCTCAATTGGGTTATTGCATCAGCCTCCCATGTGATTTCTGCACTCCCACAGTTACCCCCACAGCCTCTTCTCCACACAATAACCTGAGCAAGCATTTTACAATATAGGTTGGACAACATCACTCCTGTTCAAAGCCTTCCTATGATCCACGTCACTCAAATCACCTGCAGTCACACAATCTGTGATCAACTCTTTGACCTCACCTTTCCTCTCTTTCCCTTGTGCACTCTGCTCTCATGACTCTACATACACCAGACCACCCCTGCCCCAGGTCCTTTGTACAAGCTGTTCCTCTGCCCTGGAACACACCTCCCCATGTGCTTCTGTACCTCTTCAAGTCTACTTAAATATTTCCTTCCAGTCAGAGTCTACTCCAAGCAAACTCCAACTTCCCTTCCTCATCAACCTGAGCCCCCCCATTCTACTCCTCCCTAACACAATAATATTTACTACCTTTAACATTCAATACAGTTTTCTTCCTTATTGTATTTGTAGAGTCTCTGCTTTCCTGAACTGTAAGTGAGTGACACTAGAGCATTGATATTTACCAGTTTCATGTACTGATTCACCCAAGGCTAGACAAATGGGTTAGACACTGACAAACAGCACATAAATTTCATTGCATATATTAAAAAATTAAAGAATACGTAGCTAGTTCAATAATTAACAGGAAACCAAATATTTCAACAAGTGTGGTATATGGTTCAAATTGTGTTTTAGAATTTTTACTCAGGTGGCTGAGTTCCTGACCCATCTCAGACTGCATGGCAATCATGGCAGGCACACTAAGTCTCCAGAAGCACAGACGTTCTGAGCCTAGACATACAGGAAGGAAAGGCCTCAAGGATTTAAATCTTTCAGAGAAGTAAAGTACTTCTTCACCTTTTTCAAACAAGTAAAACAAACACTTCTGAGGAGTTATGGGGTGGTACCCCAGCGAGCAGACTGAGAGAAGGGATTTTGTGACATCAGTGTTGTACCTACACATTCCACAAACTCTAGCTTTCTAGTATGGATGTTTTTCATACCCGATAATTTGTCTTCAAAGGGTTAAAAAAAAAAAGCACATCGTGTCTTCCTCTGTCTCATCAAAAACTCTTTCCCAACCCTCTGGCAGTACTTGAGAACTAGCACCATGATTGGTAGGTAGGATTATTCAGACAACCTCAGGTTTCCCATCCACACATTTGCTGAAGTATATGCTACTCTTCCCAGGGTACACTCTGTGTCAGGGTGGACAAAGCCAATCCACAGCCTCCTCCTGTGTACCAGACTGGAGGGGATTTGCATCTTCCCATCCACATAAGCATGACTCCCTTTTCCTTAGGTGGCAATCACAACATACTTTGAAGATTGAAGGAGACTAATAGGCTCTTTATTTTTCTGAGATTCTCCTTTTAAAAAATTGCATCACAAAGCATTGACTTATCCATGCATCTAACACAGGCCACTATTTCTCATGTTTCTCAGGTATTTGAGTTGGTAGGAAGCATTCCTGCAAAAACAGGAGTATTCTGGTTTCTGCTGACGTTGTCACCTCCAAGAAAAATGCAATAGAGTGTTTTTTATAAAAATGAAAATGTTCAAAGCCAAAAATATCATTGCTTTGATAAAAAAGAAAAGTTTTTGTTTTACAAAGAAAGGTTAAGAGCCTTACCAATGATTTGCCTAATGAGGAAGTCCCTTGGTGGAAATGACATCTTGGTTTCTTTCTTTCAACCCTGCATTCTCTCCACCACACTAGAATACCCCAAGAGAAGCACAATTGGGCAGTCTTCAGCCTTTTATCTTACCACCATGAGATGGTTCTTCCTGTGACACCATCTTCACCAAAAATATATTGATGAGGGGAGGGAGGACAGGAGGGAAAAGTCGGGGATCGTGAATTAAAATTGAATTCCATGCATGTATAATTTTGGGATGAACCTAACTGCTATGTATAACTACAATGCTCTAATTTTTAAAAAAAGACAGAATATACAATCAAAAATTATACTGACAAGCTATTGTGCATGATGCATAGTGCTAAACAGGCAGAAGGGAGTAAGACATCAAGTTACCTGCCCTTAAAAATAAGACCACAATCCCCTGAACAGGGAGTCAACTTCTGCATGGTGACCTACGGCTCTGCCCCTATCAGGGGTAGGATGCAGGTGAGCTGTTACCTGTAGAGCCTCCTAACAAGTGTTTGTGCTGTGCTCATAACTAACATCACACTCAAGTCAGTTCCTTTAATAATTTCACATTCAGTCACTCACTTTTTCAAAAGCTCAGAAGGTAGTGTCATCAGAGCCAGCATGCAGGAACAGCAAAGAACCCAAAACCTTTGTTATCAAGGTCCATGTGTGGGAGCAGGATGTTTATGAGAACAGCATTCATCATGCAGAGAGGAAGGAACCTAGGCTAAGCCCCGCAGCAAGCAGCAGTGTGGCTTCCCTCCTACAACACCTTTTTGTGACAATCCTTTCATGATCTGACCCCACTCAGATGTCCACACTTGGCTTCAAGCTCAAAGAGCCCTAGGTGACCACAGACTCCATTCCATGTTGCAAACACACCCTGCCTGTCCTGTGCTTCCTGGTGCCTGCCTTAGTGACACCCAATTTTTCCTCCCAGTCCTCTAGATGGTCCAGCTATTCTAGGCTTTATATTACACTTCCTGTTTTCTCTCCTCCTGTGGATATCTCCAAAAAATCACACGATTTAAATTTAAATAATTACTTCCTGCATAGCTCCTATATTCCTGATTCACTGACCTAGGCCTCTGGAACCCCTCACCACCTCGCACAGTATGCAGCACATGGCCTATTTTTTAAGGATTTGTCCCAAAAAGGAAATCTTCCTGTTTTCCCAAATGAAGACAAGCAGGGTCTAGAGCCAGACATGCACAGCTCTTGTAAATATTGTTCATCAAATATATTCTAAGGACATTTAAAGTTATAGATGCCTGACATTAAATTAAAATTCCTCTTGATAACATTAAGTTGTCTCTTGGTATACTAGGGAACAGTTCCAGGGTGCCCTGCAGATACCAGAACCCACAGATGCTCAGGTCTCATATAAAACAGTGCATTATTGCATATAACTTACGTAATCCTTCTGTGTACTTTAAATCAGTCTCTATGTTACTTGTATTACTGACTATGATACCTATGTGTCACTTCATTCACAAGAATTCAGCATACAGCACGGTTTATGCCTAATTCAAGTTTTGCTTTTTCGAACTTTTTGGAATTTTCAAAGAGTTTCAGTCTGCAGTTGGTTGAATTTGTGGATGCAGAGGGCTAATTGTTATCTCACCCATCATGTTTACATAAATAGCTCAAGTATATAAAAAAAATAGTCTTAGGAAGATAAGAGGAAGAATGGATTTTTAAAAAGAAAACTATTAGGGATGACTACAGAAAAGCTCAAAGACCTTTTTCTCTATTCTGTTTTTCAAAGGCAAAATTCCCTTCCCTGCAGGTGGACACTGCAGGAAAGCTTGACTTGACTACCATTACTTACAGGTCACTGGTGTGGCATGGGTAGGGGGCTGCCTGCGTCTGAGTAGTAGGCTCCAGGGCTTCCTGACCAGTCTGCACCCCAATGATGGCTCTTTCAATCATGTCTTGCAGTGGAACAAAGATGTAGTTATATTTGAACCCATCGGCTGGTAGACTCTGAGGATGGAACTTCCAAGAAGGGTTTTTTATCAAATCTGTTCTCATGCTATGTAAGACACTGGTCCGAATTGTATATGTGACATGGGGTGACAATTTGAGAGATGTCGATCTGATTCTCCTGCTGACAATGGAACTATTGAATATGACACCTAGTGGCAGAAAAGGAAAAATAAAGCATCGTCACAACTTAGGCAGGGGCACACACGAGTCACACTGCTCAGACTGGAAGGCTGGTGGATCCTTGGCTTCCCCAGAGCCTCCGACTCCTGCAGGAAGAGACTCCAGCCCCAGGAAGGCAAAACCAAGACTCAGCTCCACAGGTAACTGGTGGTAAGTTTGATCCAAGACCTGATTCCCAGTCCAATGCACCTTTTTATCCTTATTAGTTAAACCATGCTATGGTGTCATCATATAAAGTAGAATTTATTTTGCATTTTTTGAAGGATTTGAAAAATTATGTGAGGCTTCTCAAGTAACCAGTCCTTCCTTCCCTCAAGCAGCAGATGCAAATGGGGCACAGAATCTATCTCTTTGCTGTTAAGTAGTATTCATAACTCAAGTATATGGATTCTGTCTTCTGTCACATGGATTCTTTATATTTCATGCATAAACACTCTTATGAGCTGAACTGTGTTCTCCCAAAATTCATATGTTGAAGTCCTAACCCCCAGAACTTCAGAATGTGACATATTTGGAGATAGCATCTTGAGAGGAATTATCAACATAAAGTGAGGCCTGTAGTGTGGGACCAAATTCAATATAACATTTTCCTTATGAAAAAGGGAAACTTGGACACAGAGACAACATAAAGGGAAGCGTATATAAAGATATATAAGAAGACAGCCATCTACAAGCCAGGGAAAGACATCTACTGCAGATCTGTTCCTCACAGCCTTCAAACGGAACTAATGGATGTCTTGATTTTAGATTTCCACCTTCCAACAAATTTCTGTTGCCTATGTCACTGAAGCTATAATACTTTACTATGGTGGTCCCAGCAAAACAATATAAAACTTCAATAAAAATAATTAATTGGGGAGTGGAGATATAGCTCAGTGGTAGAGTATATACTTAGTTTATACAAAGGCCTGGGATCAAAACCCACCACCAAAATTAATAAAAATAATATTTTTTTCCAAAAAGAATAGAAAAGAACATATCACATTTATCTTGGATAGGTACACATAAAATAATGGAATCTCACTGACTACTGTCTTTTTTCCTCCCCCAAACCAGGATATTAAGATATACTATTTAAAATAAAGAGTATAGAGGAAATCAAAGTATAACTTTAGTCAGGAAAAATGTAACAACAAAGTAATGCCAAAAAATAGTAAAAACAGAAATAGCAAGTTTCATTATCTTCAGGATACTGAAAATGTCATTAGTCATTATGGCATGAAGCCTAGCTTTCCATTAACTTTGATGTGTATATTTCTGCTTTATTTATGTTTTATCTGGAAAAGATTCCTTTTCTTTAGAGATAACATAAGGTACCTTTAGGGAGAAATATGCAAAATATCCACCTTGGAGGGGCAGTGTCCTTAGGAACATATTTGCTTCTTACTTACTGGCCAAAAAGTTGTTCTGCTTCATGAGTTCATGTGCTTTAGTCTCCACGACGTCAGCAGACTCCACAGCCTGGAAGCGGTCCAGCACCACACAAGAAGAGAGGTTCACCAAGACTTGGCCCAAGAAACGGAAGTGTCCAGCCCCTGCGTGGTTAAACATCTCGTCCAGCATCCCTCCTGAGGAAGGTAAACAGATTAGGGCACATCAACTTCCCTTCACTTCAGTGCTTACTGCTCAAATAAGGGATCATGAAAATGAACTCGAAAATGAATATGAATTCCTTCATTCAAAATTTCTCAAAAGAGTGAAATTTTGTTCATATGAAAAATTTGCTACTTATTTGCCAACAGCAACTTCTGTTTTTTATATAAGTTCTCCATGTTGCTGATACATCTAAATGGGAAAAAAAAATAGTTAAGACACAAAGATTGCATCCCAGGGAAATTTGTGACAGTGAGAACTGGACAAAATAAACAAGGAGGGAAAGGCCTGTGAATAGTAGGGAAAAACCTTTCAGAGAACTCAGCAGAAAAGAAAAAAGTTGATGTTCCAACTTGGGACGAGTACACAGTACACCTCCTCTGAAGCAGCAGGTATTTTGTGACACTCACTTTATGGAAATGATTTTATAAAAAAAATTATCAATGAGTACTGAGGAAACAGACCTCCTACAGTCTCTGCCCTAGATTGGACACTGGAAATGAAATACACCAAGAGATTAGCACTGACAACAACTTTGCCCTGAAAGCTGAACTTCAAACATTTTCAGGAAAAAAGACTGAGAATGACTTGATTGGGTTTTTTTTTTGGGGGGGGGGCCTGGATTTTTTTTTGTTTTTGTTTGTTTTCACATAGTTTCAGAAAGTAATTGGAAAAAACAAAGGACCTAAAGAAAGAGTATGGAATGAATACCCAGAACACAGCCTGAGGAGGGAAAGCATCATGAGAGGTCACAGAACACATGGGTGGCTGGGCAGAACGGAGCTTTTCAGTTTGCTGTGCCAGAGGCCCTGCCAGTGGGTGATGCCATCACAGGATCGGGTCATGGACCACTATACAGAGGGCAAGTGTGCCTCCCATTCTTGAGGTGGTATGAGAGACGGCCACCCTTCTCCCCACTGTCCTGGAAAGCTGCTCCCGTGGTTGGTATGATGTTCATGGCAGAAGGGGCTCCATCTACCCTCTCCCTAAAGACATCCAGACAGAGTCTCTTTCCAGACTCAGAATTGTATAAAGAAGTGAATTAGAAAGAACTGATCACACATGAAAATATGCCAACATGTTTATACACATTCAGAAACACACACAGCCGATCATAAAACTACATAGATAAAATCACTGTGTGGAACAGCTATTAGTTGCCAAAGACCACTGTGTTGGCTATGGGGACCTGCATATTCTAGTCTCAAGCAATTGGAGGACATCAGCTCCTGGAACATCCTCCTATCCAAAAGCACTATAAAAAGCTAGGGTACAACTCGCTCTCATAGGAGAAAAGTAGCTCAAGCCACAGTTCAAAAACTGCATCAATAGTAGAGACACATAATTGACTGACAGTTTTTATTTCTCACCAGTTTCACAATCAACAATTTCTAAGGTTTAGGGCAAGAAAGAATATTTTCCTGTTTGGATGATGCCACCAGAGAAGAACTAGATGGATCCCAAATCTGGGGTCTTCCATCTCAGTGTGTCCTGAGGTCCCCGTAGATAGGAAGGTATTTTCCACTTTGGGGAATGGGAGACCACCACAGAGCAGCTTGGGAAGTCCTCAAAGAGAGGTTCTGAGCCTCAGAGTCAATGGCAAGGCTTTGGCATTGACCTTGAATGCTAAAAAGGATGGCTATGGTCTGTTCTAGCCCCCATACACCATTCCCCTGGTGCCAGACCCTCCTCACCGAACAGAAGGTACAGGGTACTAGTTTCAACAGTTTCTAGTTATGGAGCCCCTGTGCCTAGAGAGGGAAATAGGTCCTGGGTCCTGGGGTCTAAGTGTCAAATATTGTTGAGAACTTGCTCACCACTCCCCAGTGGGCAGCTATGGATGTTTATGAAATTGGAATGATAATAACATACTCTGTAATTATCATTTTAAGATAAAATGAAATAAACAAGTAACATCTGGTCCTTACTGTGTCCAGTGCAGAGTGAGCATGCAATCAGAATTCCACAGTTATTAGTAGTCGTTAATAAACTTGATATTATAAATATAATATAGTAATATCATAGTTATTAATATATAAACTTGATTTCTCATAGAGGCACAGACAAAACACACTGACTTTCTCTAAGTCTCAGACATTGGCTCAGGTAACTTGGCATGATTTAAGCAATGTTCTGTGTGGCAGACGGATTTCCAGGCTTCTACCCACCCCCACCCACCTCACACAAGATGGGAAGTTCAGCACCCCCATTTGTCTGTTCTGGAGACACAGATGTCTGCACACTGCCCTGACTTGGCTGATGCAGGAGCAAAATTGATACCAGTAGTTTTTAATCTTTTCTAGTCCATTTCCTCTATGTCCTTCTCCAAGATGGCACCATGTGTCTGAAACTGCCCTTGGTTGGTGACCCCAGCAAGCAGTGTTGACCTGTCTAGTTTCCCCTGTAAACACTTGTGGAGGAGTAGAGGATGGAGGTGGAGTATGTGAGGAAAAGACAGACCTGGAATAAGTCTTTACAAGGTGAAATTTTTGTGAAATGACATTGGTGCATATGAGAAAAAAATGTTATATTAGTCTATGCCTCATTTATTTTAGTATAAAATTACTTATCAATTTCTCCCAAATATTGAAGCAAAAGTGATACCTTTACACAATTCATATTCTCTCCATGACTTTCTGTGAGTCCAGGTACACTGCCTGGCACCTGCTACAGTCTCCACATAGCAGAGTCTAGCGATGTCACTTTTTGCTGTGAAATGCTCCTGCAAGGTGTGGCCTTCATGGGTTATGCAGTGGCTGTGATGAAAGCTCCCTTGGAGATTCTGTTGTTTTCTAAATAGTAGGAGTATAAAGCTAAGCTTGGGTATTCTTATGTGCAATGATAGTGTTGGGAGCCATCAAAACAAAAGACACCTGGGTGCTGCAAAACTGACAAGACACAGCTTCACTCCAGTAGCAGTTCTACTATGTATTCCAGGTCTGACATCAAAAAAGTTATTCAATCTGTCAAAGTTTCAGTTTCCTTATATGAGAAAAGCAAAACTACCCCAAGAGATTATTGTGAAACTTGAAGTTTTATAAATGTATGTGTGTATGTATGTTATATATATGTATAAATTAAATAAACTTTGCCTGTCAGTAGATATTGAAGTATTTTTACACTTGTATATACAAAATACATAGCTTCATCCAGAGGTGTTACCACAGTGTTACTGAATGCAAACTATTACCATGTTTATAACTACTAAAGAAGATAGCTGAACTCCCATCAATAATTCATTTTTGATTCCTCTGCATGAAACTAAGCACAACATTTAAACAAGAGAAGACCAAAGAATACAGTATCCATTGTGCGGGGCTTCAGTTTTTTTAACGGAGAGTTGGAGAGTGTTTAATTTTATAGGATGGATCAAACTGAGGATATCTTTATACTGCATTGTTATATGCTGATCATTTGTCATGAAATATGTTTCCCTATAAGCTGACTTAGAAAATTTAGTTGCATATAGATCTGAGTGCTAAATGCAATAATAGTGGCTTGACCTCAGCATAGTATAGCTTTAATTATCTTCCAGGGGAGGAATCAAAGCTAGCTGAGTTTTACACAAGGCCTTAAGGCCTTGAATTGTGTATGTAATTGGAAAACATAAACCCAGAGGTGGGAAAATACATAGGTGAGTGTGTGTGTGTGGGGCGGTGTTTTCAGTCCTTTGTGCTCATAGTTTCATGTTTGTTGTTCTGCCTCAACAGATTCAGTCAACTTCAGATCAAAAATAGTCCAAAAAACTATGTTTGGACTGAACATGTACAGACCTTTATCTTGTAATTATTCCCTAAACAATATAGTACAAGTATTTTCATAGCATCTATATTTTATTTGATATTATAAGTAATCCAGAAGAGGATTATGGGCATAGATTATAATAATACACCATTATATGCAAAGGACTTGAGCAATTGTGGGTTTGGTATCTCTAGGGGGTTTTGGAAGCAATCCCCTAAAGATATGAAGACAAAGGTACATTTATACACACATAAAAATACCTACGTATGTGCGCATGCACATACACACATAATTAGAGTTAGGCATGAGAGGAAAAAGCTGGCCAGGAATCTCATTGGGTCCTAGAACACTGTGTTGTTATCTCCTTCATCTGAGAAGAAAACAACAATATCCTTGTTGGGTAACAGCTCCTGCACAGATTGACTGATAAAATGTAGGCAGGTATTAATTGCATGTTCTATCACTGTGGAGATTTCCTATGTTCTCTCTAACCTGCAGGAATAAGAGACACTGCTGAGGGAGAAGGTGGAATGCAGAGGGTAGGGCTCTGGGGGTAAACTCTGAGGGACCTGAAAGTGAGGCTTTCTTGTCTTTTGGATCACTCCATTTATTATGGTATGCAGTAGGCATAGAACAAAGGAGAACATAAAGGGCCTTTGGAACAGGAGGAATCAAGGGAAAGATAAGGCCCACTCTTAGTCCTAAAGGCCAACAAGAATCCTGTGGTTCACATATAGGTGAACGCAGTATAAAATTCTGTGAACATAACGGGGGGGCAGGTTATGGGGAGGATAGGAAAGAATGGAGGAAGTATGTATGGTGTGAAGGAAAATGGGACGGGAGGGGATGGGGGAAGGAAAAATAGTAGACTGAGACAGACAGCATTACCCTATGTATATATAACATTATATGAGCTGTGTGAATAAAACAAATAAATAAAAAATTAAAAAAATTCTGTGATCATTTGGTTTCAAATTCCAGATAACAATAAAGGATTCCAGTGCTTTCTATTCAATTAATATAACTAAGGATCCTAGGCATAGCAAGAATTAGCAAATGCAGACTGGAGAATTTCAGAACCTAACTGTTTTCAACAAATGACTCCATCCTATTGTTCCAAGGGAGTGGTTCTTAATCCATGCAGGGCAGACACTTGGGGCCTACAATGTGCTGTGATGGGTGGCCCTATGCATTGTAGGATGTTTAATAGTACTCAAGCCTCTTCCTATTAGATACCAGCAGCATCTCACCAGCTGTGACAACCAAAACAAATTCAGACATTGCCAACTGCCTCTGGAGAATGCCAGCTAAGAATCATTCATCTGAACTGTGTCACAATAATTTTCACTTATATAAAAATTTTCACTCAGATTTTAACATCAATAGGTAAGGGAATCCTTGAAAGAGAGAACTCAAAATAAGTCACCAAAAATGGTAACAAAAAACACTAAAGATAAAAAGGACTTTATCTTTTAAGTAGAAGTAAAAATATCACAGAAATAGTGACAAGAAAACTTCTCCTAATTAAAGGATGATAGTCTTCAGATTAAAAGGACTTATTGAAAAAGTTTCTGTTTAGTGTAACAGAGGACAACTTATTACTTAAAAGTTTTCCTACACAGAAAAACTAAAAAATATGAATGACATTTTAAAAATCTTTATGTTGTCTTTGGAAAGCTACCAAAGTACAAAGACTTGAAGGACTAAAATCTTCTGAGAGAAAAGGAAAAGGTCTGCTATTTGGTACCACCAAGGACGAAGAGGATCCGCCTCCAGCAATCCCACTGGGGCTTTGACTTCAGAACTACTTGGCATGTGGACGCTAGTAAATACCAACTTTTGTGGTAGCATCTTAAGGAGGTTACTCAAGGACAGAAGCAAATTATAAATCAGTCCTGATTAAATAAGAGAGTGTGGCTCCACTGTAGCTCTCTCCCTCTGCTAGAAGCAGCAAAATGATATTATCTAAAGAAAGATAACACCACCTGAAGACCCAAATATATTTTTGTAATTTTTAATACATAATGCCTGGTATTTGATGAAATAAAAAATACCTAATGTTCCTGGAGATAAGACAAAATAACCAAAAGAGAGAGAGAAAGAGAGAGAGAAAATAGACTTTAATAAAAATCCACAAAAAAAGACGGAATTAGTATAGTTAACAACATGCATTTCAAAATGTGATTATTACTTCCAAAAGTTAGATTGAAATAGTGGAACTTTTAGTAGAGAACTAAAAACTTTATTTAAAAAAAACAATAAAATTTAAATATGAATGGAAAATACAATAACTGAAATAAAAAGTTCCATGGGAGTGTCTAATAACAGATTAGACTCAATTGAAGAGAGAATTAATAGAATAGAAAACTGGCAAAAACAATTCACAAACTGAAGCAGAGAGAGAAAGTAAGAGTTTGGGAAACATTGAAAAGGACATAAGAACCACAGGGACAGTGTGAAAAAAGTTTTAGTCATGTTTAATTAGAGTTGCACAAAATGACAGAGAAATGGTCAGAAGAAATATTTTATGACATAACAGCCAAGACTTTTTCCAAAATGTAAGACATCAAGTCACTGATTCAGAAGTGCTACAAAACCAAGTGGAATTTTTTTATTTAAAAAAATACCAAAGCAAGTCACACTAAGACTGCTGAAAAGGAAAGGGAAGAAATGGGGAAAGGAGAGTGGGGAGAGAAACAAGAAGGGAGAGGGAGAAGGGAAGGGAAAAGAAAGGGAGGGAGGAAAGGAAAATTTTAAATATTGATGGGGAAATATAAAAATCTGTGTATGTTCTCAATGGAAAATAAAATACAGTCCCAAAATATATAAGGTCAAATATAGAAGGCCATAATTTAAAGGAGAAACTTACAGACCTACAATCACAATGGGAAATTTAAACACACACCTCTTAATAACTGATAGAACAAGCAGACAGGATACAAAGGATTGTACTAGATGGTCGAAGACCACTGTAAGGAGAAACCAACATTAACCATGTGTACAGGCATTAAGGAAGCCTCAAGAGATTTCAAACTAACGTCATTATCTTGACAGAGTACATCCCCTGACCACTGTAAAACAGAGATATAAAGATAATAGAAAATTCCAAATATGTTGAAACTGTAGTCTTTTAAATTACCCAATGCAAAAAAATTATACTAGAGATGAAAAAAATTTTGATTGATAAGTGGAACATATCAAAACATATGAGATGTATTTAAGACAATACTCAAAGAGAAATGTTTAGTCCTGTATATATACACATATATATATGCATGCATATATACATACACGTACAATATGTATATTAGAAAAAAGATAAAAAGGATGGAAATTGATGATATAAGTACCCAACTCAAGAAGTTATTTTAAAAAAGGAAAGGGCTGAGGATGTGTCTAAGTGGTTGAGCGTCTCTGGGTTCAATCCCAATTAAAAAAAAAAAAACACCAAAGATCATTCAATGATTAAATCAATACAGAAAAGACCCAAAATTGATGAAGCAAAAAATGAACATAAAGAGATGATACACCAAATCAAAATTTTTGTGAAAAGATTAATAAATATTGATATTTTCTAACAAGACTGATAAAAATAGGTGGGGTGGAAAGATAGAAGGGTACACAAATTATTGTGTTATTAAAATAAAGTAATCAAGAATAAAATAAGAGTCATTTCCACTAAATCTTCAGATTTAACAAGACTACTAGATAAAATTACTCAGAATTTTTTTTCTTTTTTGCCCCCAACTTGGGATGGTATTTGTGAATATGAATCTACCAAACATGGTAATAAAGTAAAAATGAGGATGTGGAACCCAGGAATCATGGTATCCCACACTCAGAGAGCAGAGAATTCCCAGGGACTCAACCCACGGATGGTCAGAAGGATCACCTGCCCATGCAAGAGTGCAGGGGAGGCAGGGACTCTGCCAACTGTTTGCACAGACAGCAGGACTAAATATAGAGAAGATGGGTTGGCACAGTGGGGGCAGGGTGATGAAGAACAAACATGGCATGTAAAAGCAAGAAAACGTGAAACCTCAGGAAAGGGGGAAATATTGTAAAAAAAGGAAATTTCATTATCATGCATAGCCTGGTTCTGCATTGGACAATATTTATCTCATCATTATGTTTTATGACAACTAAAATGGTCATATAAGCAGAGTGGGAGCAACCGGGTGGGGAAGTGGTGTGATGCAGAACTCAATCTGCATCCTTCAGAACAGGAAATCAATCGATAATTCCTACAATGAATAAATCAAGAAAGACTACTATCGGCATATCATTTAAGGCTATAATAACCAATCCAGAAGAAATCACTAAATAAGTTTAAAGCAATTCATACTAGGGAGTAAAAATGGAAGGGAGGGCTCCTGGCACTCTTTCTTAGTAACAAAGTCAATAGTTTTGAATATGAAGAACCTTCATAATAGAGATTTTAAAAACCATTTTTTAAATGATAAGAATAATAGATCATTTTTGTCAAAATGCACATACCTGCACTCATGTAAGTACATATAAATCTATCTGAATAAGAACTCCAAGGCTTTTACAATAGCAATTTCTGATAAAACATGAGGGGTAGATTTTTTTCTGGTTCATTTATATCTCATAATGGTTGTATAACAGATACATATTACTTGTATGATAAGCAAAAAATATTTTTAAAAGTTATACAAAAATGTATAAAATTGACACAGTGGGTAGGAAAACATTCCTAGGGATTGCATCAAATAGCCATTCTAGGGCAGTCTCCAGATACTGGTTAGAGGATGAATAAATGTATATATGATGTAGGTATAAATTTTGAAAGGATGCATGCAGAAAGGTGAGTTAATTCTTTAGCTAAGGAGTTATAAATGGAGATGTGCAGGGTCCAGCTCAGGGTTAGAGCACTTGCCTAGCATGCAAAAGGTCCTTAGCACCACAAAAATCAAAACAAACTGAATAGAGATTTGCCTCTATTTGTAATCAATCCTCTGCAACCAGAGCCTTGCAGGATGCCTGTCTTCACACTGTTCATTCATGGAGGACTGTGCAGTGTCATTTGGAAAATAACCCGCATTCCCTCCCAACTGATAAGATCTCTGGTCTCCAAATGTGAGTGGGGGAAGGTGAAGGAATTCACTTCAAAATCTGAAACTTCCATGTGAATCCCACATTCTGGGTTCCCATACATTTGTAGAAAAATGTCTGAATTTCTGACTTCCCCTTAATTTTATAATAGAAGTTTATATGTGGGGAAAAAAAACCTATTCAAAAGCAATGGTGGTTCTCAGCCACAGCATTTTGAACAAATGGGACCTAAGAACACTGCATACTGTAAGACAGTCATATCAACATCCACACCACTGTATGTGTAAAGGAATGAGACCGTGTGTGCTGGATCAAAAAGTCTTTTGGACTTCTGTCAATCCTTGGTTCCAACAATACAAGATGGGGGCCCTGTTATAATAAGCTCTTAAGTACTACTTCATTTTTTACAAAAGTGTTTTAATTTTAAAAAATTATTTAGGCAGTGACATTTATTTTGCAAAACAGATTAAGCATCCTAAAATCATAAACCTAAAATCATCTGAAATACTTCAAAATCTGAAAATTCGGAGTGCTGAAATGAAGCCATAGGTAGAAAATCCCATATCATAAAACTTAGTTTTATAAGCATGATTAAAATTATCATATACCTTTTAACTGTATATAAGGTATATGTGAAGCATAAGGAATTTTGTATTTAGATTTTGGTCTCATCCCCAAGCTAACTCATTATGCATACGCTCTACTCCAAAATCTAAAAACATCCCAAATCTCAAACAGTTCAAATCCTAAGTACTTTAGGCAAAGAACATTCAGCCTGTATTATTAACTTTAATAAAGTGGTACCTTCACTACATATTTGTTCATAGAAGGGAAGTACTATGCCTAATGAAAGTCTTGCCTTCCTCTAAGCAGCTTGCTTCAAGATCTGAGCCCTGTTCCATGCACAAGTACAGTGCCAGTGTGCCAGAACCAGAAAACTGACATTGATCCTTTTCTAGTCTCCAGGTCTCCCAGTTGTGTTAGGCTACTGACCTTGGCATGCCCTTGACATGCCCCTGAGTCTTGATTCTGTCTCACTGTCACTGCTTCTAAGCATGGGCATCCCACCTTCTGCACTATGCTGTGGAACCAAAATAGCTCATACCCTGCTCC
The DNA here is from genome assembly GCA_020662805.1 of Glaucomys volans. Classification (NCBI taxonomy): domain Eukaryota; kingdom Metazoa; phylum Chordata; class Mammalia; order Rodentia; family Sciuridae; genus Glaucomys; species Glaucomys volans. The sequence goes on along the minus strand of JAJEJO010005278.1, from coordinate 339,739 downwards.
AGATCCCTGCATGTAACTGGCTGTCTTTGTGTCTTCTATTTGTGAAACACCTAAATGAATTCATGGGCTATAGTAGAGGTACAATAAATGTTTCCTCATTGGTAGATTTTTTTTATCTGATTTCTGCATTTTCAAATCAATGTAACTACCTTCAGTTTACTATTAACTCAATATTAATTTCTTTTATAAACTTGCTTTGTAACTCAGAGTTTCTACCTTCTAATCAGAAGCCTTCCTTTTTAACTAAGTTTTGAGTCATCAAATCAGAAAACTATAAGTATGCACAAGCTTTGGAATGCAATTAGTTCAAACCTTTCAGGTTACAGATAAGAAAACAGAAACCAAAAGGAAAAGTAACTTGGAAATATCACCCAGAAACTTCATGACCAAAGGGGAGGACCCAAAGGGCAGAGCCACTGGATCAATGGACCCTGATCCATGGATCAGCACACTTACCATATGTCTGGAGGTTTTCAGTGAGCTTGTCCACATCAATGTGCAACTGGCTTTCTACAAAGTTTCTTATAAATTTGTTTTGCAGTGCTTCCTAAAGGAAAATCGTATGGCTTAACAAACACAATTACAGCATGTCTCCTCATTGAATAACTTATTAGACTTACTTATTATATGGGAAAAAGACAAACCAAATCCACTTAAGAGAAATTCTAAAACATCATGATAAATAACAGGCTAACATTTGATTAAGTATTTACCTTGAAAGACCAAAGCAATGATTATGAACTTTTAGGGTATGATTGTAATGATGTGTTAATGCTGAAAATGAAGAAAAAAGTGAGTGACATTTTTGGCAAATTTTTCTAATGGAGCTATGTGGAGATCCTTTACCATCTATATGATCCCTTCCTTTATAAGACCTTTCCACAAGGTGGTTGTAAAGAGGGAATCACCTAAAACATTTAAGAAGGACTTTGACTTTTCCTAAACCTTCTTTTAATCCTGTAATGTGCAAACCATCATCTTTGCAAGCACCTTTCATTGCATCATCTGTACCATTTTTCTCCCATTATCAATGGTTCTAACACTCTCTCATTTGTCAAAGGTTTAACTATAAAGAGTTCTCCAAAATGATTGTCATCACCTTAATGAAATTTTGCATCTTGATTTTGTAATTAGCATGAATTTACTTTCATTATACTTCTATATCCAACAACTGACAAAAAACGGAGGTAAAAATACTGATGGAGTGAGGCTCAATACCAGAATGAAGAAGTGAGATTAACTTTGGAATTCACTAGTTCCTTAGAGAATATTTATATGTTATGCACCCCTTGTTGCACCATATAACCTCATACATAGGAATTTCAGATTAGGAATTCTCAAATAACATGTACCTTCTGTATTGAGTTCTTTCATTGCTCACACCTGCCTTATTTCATGTGATGATTCTAGTGATGATTCTACCTAATTATGCCTGAGGATGACAAGACAATTATGAAACCCAAGAGTTTGTACTTTTTCACAATCCTATCTTCTTTCTTTGGGTATTAGTTATTTGCCAGATAACATGCAGAGTACTTTGTTATACATTATGTCATTTAATCTCAGGGGCACTCCATGCAGAAATTACTGTTGCCTTTTATTGATGAGGAAAACAAACAGGAGTAAAGTATGGGCATCACCTACAGGCACCAACACCTCCATCTAGTGGCAGAACTAGGTTTGGCCTTCACTAAAGACTTAGCTCTCCCTGAACATGATGCCAATGATAAGAAACAGAATAAAACTTATGAGATTCTTATGAGAGTCTTTGTGAGATAAAAAGCTCTTCAGGTAATTGAATATGTGACTTTAATTTCTGACATGACTACAGAGGAAACAGTACTCGGCTGAACTTCAGACTTCTCAAGGAGCTGCCTAATGTTTGAGGCAGGGTTAGGTACCTCTTTACATTCTCAAGGTACTTTACATATTGTCAGCTTAGCACTTCCTATAATACTGCATATCACTATTTGCAGGGGCAGCAGAGTCCTTACCAAAACCTAAGCTATTTACTATTTGGACAATTACAGAAAAAAAGTTTTCTGTTCTATGTATTAACAAATTAATCCATGAACAAAGAAATTAAGGAAGAACAACAAAGCAATAATAGCTAAGGAATGTAGCTGTGACCCCATGAGAATAAGCATCACAGACCTTCAGTTCCAAGGATCAGAAGAGACCAAGACCCCACTCTTGCATTCTGTGTGCACCTCTTTGTCCAGACTCCACATCTCCATGGACTGTTTCTGGATAATGACCATCATGGTAGGTCCACCCCTAGGAGGCACTGGGACTCCAGGACCCAGGACTCCTCTACTGATAACCAACCTTTTTTCCACGACTCCTTTACAGCCTTGCCCAATGTTCATTCAATTGCAGTGCTGACCAGACTACCTACCACCTCTCCTCCGGGTTTGATCTGCATCACTGTTGGATGACCTTGCCAAAAACCTTTTCCAGCTCCCTCTTTTCTTCCTTAAGAGCCATTTCTCATAATAAAATTCTTGCACATATAATCTTACCTTGGCATCACTGTAGCATTTCCTCTGTGTCAAACCCTATTCCAAGTGCCTTATATATTCCATCTCACTTAGACCTCATAGCTACTATTTTTTCTTCATTTCACAAGTATGAAGCCCACAGCACAGAGATGTTCAGCAACTAGTACAAGATCACACAGGTAGTAGAAAGCAGAGGAACTTGGAATCAAACTCAAATGATCTGGCTCTGCATTCTACAACCTAAACTACTTGTCTGGTGGGTAAAAAAATACACCAAACATGAACCAAAATGCAGGCCCATTTTCTCTTATCAGATCTAAGGTAAGGTAGGGTTTCACAAATGCCCCCAAAAGTTACTAGGTGAACTACCTGAACTAAAGTTTAGCTGTTGACGATGATTGGACTTTGAAGAAGCCATTTAAAACCATAACATAGTTATTTTGTCTACATTAGTATGTCAATACAGAATATTAGGAAATGATAACTATAATAGATTTGTAAGTGAATGCAAAGTCTCTAAAATAAATTTAATATAGAATTGACAACATAGGTAAATATTATTAAATTATTCATCATTCATATAATAGCACCATTTTGCATGGGTAAACACTGGAAAGGCACAAGAAGCTTGTTCACATATCTAATCTTATAACAATTCTACTAGCCATCTGGGTAACACATGCCTGATAGGACTTTGTAGAATCTTCTACTCCAGTGTCTCAGATAGAGACCCTAGCAGGGAGCTAGGGTCTCCCAAGCCTCAGTGGCTAAGTCACTCTCCACTCACCTGTAGCTGGTTGAACATCTGGCCATTTCCACTTCCCTGGAAAAGATTTGATATCTTCAGCAGTGTTTCTGATAAAATTTTTAGCTTGTCCACAAAATAAAAAGTATGATTAGCCTGCAAAATGAAGCATATTATAATGTCTCTTCATTAGTTGTTATATTAGGATAAATCTTCAGCCCTATAGCAACTACAAGATCAACAAGCATTTTACACCACATGGTCACAAGAGCAAAGGCCTGCCATTTTCCCTACACACTGGCTAACACCTCACTCCATACCCTCCTAAGAGGGCTCTCCTTGACTCTTCCCCATCTGTTACTTCCTCCCTGTTCGGCATTCTATCTCTAGCAGTAGAATCTGTTGGGTAGAGCATACGGCCCCCGTACATACTGACCAAAGCTGGTCCACATTTACTCCTGCAAAATGTTTTCTCAACTAATGTCTATTTATTTGTTTTATGGTATCCAGCACTGGGAAGAATAGAGTAAAACTGGTCGGCTTATTCCTTTATTGTTAATGGCTGAGTGCATTAGTATAAGACTTTTGTAAAATAAGTTGGTATCATAAAAACATGCACAGTCAGAGATTCATAAAAAAAATTCACATGCCTTTTTCTCTCAAGATAAAAAGCCTTCATCCTAAGGAAATAATTTGAATGAAATATAAAGTTATATCCAGGAAAATGCCAACTGTAACATTATTATATTTAATACTGAAAATTGTCTTGATGCCAAAAAGACACTGATGGAGGAGCGTTTGAGATTTCAGTGCTATCTCCTGAGGGTCACTAGGAGACTCTGATGGTGGCTGAGAGCTGAAGAGCAGTCACTAGAGCAAACAGAAGAAATCTTTAAATCAACTTTAGCCTTCAAGAAAAATAGAAGTGGGAATTGTTGAAAATAGTAAGATAAATTAACATTTTAATATCTTGACACAAGACCTTGCAACATATTAAATGCTCAGTAAACTCCAGCTATGCTAGTCAAGACACACGCAGACATGCAAGGGTTGAAAGCACAGACATGGGTACCAACACATGTGTGTGAATATCTATACATACATAGCAAGTTATTACAACTTAAATAATTTAAAATATCCTAATTTATCATGTATATGTATATACACACTCCCCCACATACCATGCTTTTCAAATGCATAAGAACATTTTATTAAGGCTAATAATATGGTAGATAAAAAAGAAATTTCTAGTAAAATATCAAATTTGTAAATTATTTAAGCATATATCATGAAATTAAAAATTCTTAACAAAAATATATATAATTTTGAAATTAACAAATTGACCTAAAGGACTTAAAATCAGCATACTACAGTGATGCATCCACATCAATGTTCATAGCTGCTCAATTTACAATAGCTAGATTGCGGAACCAACCTAGATGCCCTTCAATAGATGAATGGATAAAGAAACTGTGGTATCTATAAACAATGGAATATTACTCAGCCATAAAGAAGAATAGAATTATGGCATTTCCAGGTAAATGGATGCAGTTGGAGATGGTCATACTGAGTGAGATTAGCCAATCCCAAAAAACCAAAGGCTGAATGATCTCTCTGATAAGTGGATGATGATACATAATATGGGGTAGGAGGGAGGCAAGAATGGAGGAAGGATGGATTGCATAAGGAAAAAAAGGGGGTGGTATTGGGGAGGGGGGGTAAGAATAATAACAGAATGAGATAAACATCATTACCCTATGTACATGTATGATTACACAAATGGTGTAACTCTATTTTATGTACAACCAGAGAAACAACAGCTGTAATCCACTTGTGTGCAATGAATCAAAATTAAAAAAAGAAAACTTTAAAATTAAAAAAAATCAGCATAAAAAAAGAAATTTTAAAACAGTATAAATAATGAATTTCAAGAAGTTCTTCAGGAAAAGTATACACAAAATAATGATAATAATATTATCTATCAAAATATATTGAATATAACCAAAATTCTGATTCACTTATGCTTGTTAAAATCGAAATGTGAAAGGTAATCAAAAAAGCATTCATTTAAAATATCAATAAAATAATAATACAGGAAATCTAAGAAAAGCAGAAAGAAGAAATTGATCAAGATAAATTTTAAAAATAAATGATTTTGAGGGCTGGGGCTGTGGCTCAGTGGTAGAGTGCTTGCCTAGTATGTGTGAGGCACTGGGTTCGGTCCTCAGCACCACATAAAAACAAATAAATAAAATAAAGGTATTGTGTCCACCTACAACTAAAAAAAAGTATTTAAAAAAATAATAATAAATGACTTTGAGAAAAATATAAACAATAATTGCATGAGATATTCCTCTAAATAAATAATGAAATATCTCTGGAATGCATAATTTTTAGTTATTTAATCTTTGCTGAAATCTTAGGATGTATTTAAATCATTTAACATGAAATAATATTGATAACTATAATAAAATGATTGATAGTAAAGAAATTTTTCAAAATATTTTAAATCATTAAAATTTGAATAATTAACGAAATAGTATAATGTTGGAGAACAAAGCTACCAGATGTGAAAAAAGATCTAAAACATACAGACCTATGATCATATGTTTTTAAATCTCAATGAAATGCATTTTAAGATTAAAATGGCAAATTGCTAATAAGCTGTAGAAAACCCTCATACACAAACAAAATGTTAATTGTGTCAGCTGAAGAGATCTGGAAACAATGACCCATCTGGTGAGCCTCCATACCCATAAGAATGTGACGTTCAAATGCCTGTGCCTTCAGAAGAAACCAGAACCTGTTGGGATATGGCCAACTCCAGATCAACAGGAGCTTGGGGTTGTACCAGACAGCAAGAGAATCATAAAAGATCATTCAAGTCATGTCAGAAAATCTAGGAAAAAGTCTTTCCAGACAAGATATAGTACTCTTCCCTGCTTTCATCTCTAAGTACTCCTAAACACCTTGGAAGCAATGCAAAAGGCCTCCACAGAGCTCTGAGGAAGAAAGCGGACAGATTCTGCTCATGGACCCCAGGATGGGAAAAGCAACACAGCAGGAGGGAATCATGACCTCCACCCAAAAGAATTTGCCCCAGACCTTGCATTTCCCTACCAACAGCCCAGAAACACAGGGCGGCTCAGTCAGGCCCCTTCCCTGGCTGAACTGGAGTCCTGCAGGAAACACGAGGCTAGCCCTATAACACCAATGAGAGGGTCAGTTGGGACACCCAGCAATGATAAGTAACTAGGAAATGGCTCTATTTCCCCCAGGAAGGGGGAAGAGAATGCTACGGTGGACCAGCACAACAAGCCCCCAGCCCAACACTGAGCAGCCTGAGACAGCAGCAAAGGTTATTGTGTCACAAATGGCAGAGCCTGGAATCTTTCTGTGCCCCTGCAGCAGGAGGACTCCTCACATGACAAAGGCCTGGCCTGCTAAGTCCTCTCCTTCTCTGACCTCCCAACACTGCAGTCCTCCATGTGGAGGCATATGGATTCAGGGCTGAAGAAACCCTACTGTCCCTCAGGGCAGAGAGTAATGGGAGCTCCAGAAGCATCACATAAATCAAATAGATCAAATAGCACCATGGAAACTCTGAAAATTAAACTACCATTAGAGCCACAGCCTAAAAGTAGGCTAAGACCTGTGTGTTAAATCTAAGCATGATGACTGCAAATATAAAAAGCTTTTTTCATAAAGTGCAGAGTGTCCTAATATAAGAGCCAAAATGCCCAGGTTATAATTAATAATCACCCATAATTCAAAGAATTAGAGAAAACACAACTTACAATATAAAAAAGGAATCAACTGACACCCTTATTGAAATAATTCATTGTAATTATTTAGCTAGTATTATTATAAAGCAACCATTACAAAAATGTTTGACAATTACAAATTATTTTGAAAAAATGAAATAGTAGAAAAATCTCATGAAAGAAAAAGAAGTCAAGGATACTAAAAAGAACTTAAAAAATTGGTTCATAAAGAACTATATGGATACTAAAGATCTAAAATAAAGCAACAACAGTAATAAAATAATCTCACAGCATTGTCTTCACAGAAGAGAGAAGACAGGACGGAATCAATGAACTTGAGGAGCAATCAATATACCTCACCCAATCTGAGCAACAGGAAGAAAATGGATTGATAAAAATGTGAACAGAGTTTCAGAGACCTGGAGGACAATAACAAGATTCAACATTGATATCACTGGAGTCTCAGAAGGAGAAGGGAAATAGAATGAGCTAAGAAAGGGTATTAGAGGAAACAATGAGTGAAAAACTTCCTAGAGTTTGAGGAATACAAACCTCTACGGACTCAAGAAGCTGAGACAACTCCAAATAGGATGAACTGAGAGAAATCTACACTAAGTCACACCACAATTAAACTTCTAAACACTGAAGACAGAAAAATTCTTAAAGCTGACAGATAAAAAATGACATGCTACCTACAGGGAACTCAATGGGAAGGTGAGCAGATATGTCATCTGAAATCATGAAGGACAGAGGAAGTAGTCTGATATTTTTCATACTGTTAGAAAGTAATTTTTAATTACGAATTCTGTGTTCAGTATAAATATCTTTCTGAAATGAAGAGGAAATAAAGACATTGTCAGATGGAGGGAAAGTAAAAAATATTGAAATGTTTCCTCAAAAAAAAAAGAAAATAAGGGAAAGGATTTTAGAGCAATGGAAAAAAATAACAGAAAACTCAGAATTATGGGTATTAGTATTCTATTCCTCATTAAGTTTTATAAATTATTTTTGATGATTGAAAAATCATGACACCTTTAAGAGAAGACAATTACAGATGGTCCCCAACTTACAGAAATTTGACATGATTTTTTTTTTTGCGTAATGGTGATGCACAAGTGACACACCTTCAGGAGAAACTACTTCAAACTTTGCATTTTGATCTTTTCCCAGGTGAGAAACGTGATGTGATCCTCTCCCATGATGCTGAGCACAGCAGTGAACCATAGCTCCAGTCACAAGGACAAACAACTAATTCCTACAGTCCTGTGTTGCTAAGCTGTGATGGTCACTAAGTTAGGTGTATTTGCTGCATTTTCAATTGGGAATATTTCCAACTTACAATGGGGGCTTTATTGGAGCATCACCCCATAATAACTCAGGGAGCATCTGTATATTGAAATACGGGGAAGTAAGATGTCCTTGTGGAAATGCGGTTCCCACACTTGAGTCATAGTGGTAAAATGTCAATACCAGTTGACTGAAAAGGTCACACATGTACTGCAATATGCACAGCCACCACTAAGAACGTCCCGCAAGGAGATGCACCCAAAAACCTATAAATAAACCACTTGGGGGAATTGGGAATCCCAGGAAAGTTTCAAATAATCCACAGGAAGGGCATGGACAGAGAAACAGAGGATATGGTAGCCAAAATTTGGAGCAACTCAAACACCATGTAATATGTAAATTGCTACAATGTAGTCGAGCACTACATGCCTGAAATCATAGCAGCTAAGGAGGCTGAAGCAGGAGGATCATGAGTTCAAAGCCAGTCTCAGCAATTTAGCAAAGCCCTTAAGTAAATCCGTGAAACCCTGTCTCTAAATAAAATACAAAAAAAAGGGGGGGGGGCTGGGGATGTGGCTCAGTGGTTAAAAGCCCTTGGGTTCAATCCCCAGTTTAAAAAAAAATTGTTAAACTGTGGCCCATATATTACTATGGAATGTTATTCAGCAATGAAAATGAATGACTTACTAATATCTGTACAATATAAGTCACCAGAGAATTCTGCTAAGTGAAAAAAAATCAACTACTAACAGTTATATATCATCTCTATCTATACAATAATCTAGAAATGATAAAATGCAAAACAGACTAGAGGTTTCCAGGATCCAGCAGCAACCAGGAGAGGAGTGCTGTAAGGACAAAGGAAGCATGGTCATAAAAGGATGACATGAGAGGCCCTGGGGGGACAGCTCTTCTGCCTGAGTTCTGGTGGAGGATACACAAACCTACACAGCTGAGAAGATTCAGTAAAACGCAGTGCTCACAGGCATACACACGTGTTCACACACACACACACACACACACACACAGGTACAAGTGAAACTGGGGGAATCTGAATGAGATCAGTGAATTACACCAATGTCAGAACCCTTGTTGTGATATTGCACTATACTTTTGTGAGATGTTACCATCGGGAAACTCAGTGAAGGGCACTTGGGTCTTTCTGTTATTTCGTACGTGTACATGTAAACTCAAGCTAAAAATCCAATTTTCTAAAGAATATGAAAGCCTAACCGAAGATGTACCCTGACCACAGTTGGGATCATTTGAGCATCAAAGGTAAATAAAGATAAATAAAAACTGAAAATCATCAAATAGATTTAAATGCTTGAGTTCATGTTTATGTTTTTGTTTTTTTGCAGTGCTGGGGATTGAACCCAGGGCCTTGTGCTTGCGGGGCAAATACTCTACCAACTGAGCTATATCCCCAGATTTTTTAATTGATCACCTTCATAAGATAATTGAAAACCAAGGATCAGAGTCCTAAGTCCCACTTAAAAATGGTTCATGATTCTCAGATATCTCATGACTAAAGTCTCATATTTGTTTTCATCTCACTAGGAGATCCAATGACTTGGATTCTCTTCTCATCTACACACCATTTACTAACTGCTGATTTTAGAAAATGGCCAATTTCTCTCTTACTTGCAGTTATTTTGTTGTCGTTATTGTTTAAAATGTAGAGGGAAAAATTTTAAATATTACTAGATCAAAAACATGAGATACTAATTTTGGTTTTCCCTATTGCAGCCATTATTTTCTTATTTCTCTCACCCTCTTATCTCTCAGATCTTTTACTTGTTCAAAAGGAAGTGGGGCAGAAGAGTTTAAAGATTTGAAAAGCAAAGATATTCAAAGTAAAAAAGAAGAAAAGAAAAAAGTTTCCTTCTTACTTTTCTGAAATCAGTAAGGACAAAACTCAGGCAAGAAGCATCTCCTATTACACTACTTAACCCCATTCATACTAGAAAGAACCCACTTCTTTACCATGATGAATGGATGGATCGATGGATGGATGGATGGATGGATGGATGGATGGATAGATAGATGGATCCACAAGTGGATGAGTGAGTGGATGAGTGGGAGGAAAAGAAAAAGGCTGCTCTGTGGTTCTAGAAACAAAGGAACCTGTGCCTTGACCATCCTAGAGAGAAAACATGGCTGTATGGAACATCTAGAGGAAACCACCATCAATTCTGATTTGCTTTGTCTTCAGTCCCAGACACAAATGCAAAACAAAAGGAGACGATAAGGCAGACTTCCTGGGATTTTATCAAGCACACCTTTTTTGTACCCTATACTAAATTTCAAGCATTGAAATGGGTTGGTGAGGCTGCCCTCTCCCTTTCAACTCTTTACCCCAAGAACCTAGTTCCAAATGTAGAGAAAACACTGTTGTCAGCTCCTCAGGGGCCTCCCTGAGGTCATGCACACATATCAAAAACAGGCGCAGACACTGTATTTCTTTTCTTCATTCAGACTACCCACATTCTTCTGCATCTTGCCCAAAATTCATTTAGCAGTAAATTTTGCAATCAGTCTATATCTAACTCATTTTAGGGAGGTACTAGGGCTTTAACCGAGGGGCAGTTTACTACTGAGCTACACTGAGTCCTTTCCTTTTATTTATTTTGAGACAGTGTCTTGTTGATTTGCTTAGGGCCTTGATAAATTGCCAAGACTGGCCTTTAACTTGCAACCCTCCTGCCTCAGGACCCCTCCTGGATCACTGGGATTACTATTGTGCACCACTGTGCCCAATCTAACTCACTGTTTAATAAGTTGCTTAGTATTTATTTCATATATGTAGCAAAATTTAACCAATTTCCTATTGTAGTTCCCATGCCTAAAGTTTACAAATTATGCCACTATATATTCTTACTTTTATATGTGAATTTATATTAATTAACTAATTTATCAGTCTTATATGTCTTTGTAATACTTATCAGTATTATAATATTTTTCCACACTCCCAAATGACCTCAAAGACATCACACCAATATGTTTCCACCAGCCATGGAAGAGAATGCTTCTCTTCTAATACCATCCACCAACAAAATATGTCCAATCTGGGGCCTTTCCCACTTTGATACGATATCTCATTTGGGTGCTGCTCATTTTTAAGATTTACCTTCTCTTACCCTGCATAAGTTTAATCACCTTTTCATTTGTTTAAAAGTCATCTTGGAGTGATTTCCTTGTTTGAACCATATGTTTATATTCTTTGCTCATTTTCAAATATGCTGTTTCATTGATTAAAATTTTGTGACATAAAACCCTATTCCCAAGTGGACAGAATCTATGATCAAGCAACTGAGAGAGGAAGAAGATAGCATCAGGAGCATAGTAACCCACCTGGGGAGCCCTGGAGAAGACAATGCAAACCTGAGCCTCCCTGCACAACACCCCCATGGCCTTGTTTTACTTTCCCTCTTAGTGTACACACTTTTAAGGGTTGGACAAATTACCAACAATAACCTTCCCATGCTCTCCCTCAGTGGAGACAGGATGACCCAGAGAACTCCAAGAAGGGTGCAGAGCCCAAGGCATGTTTGAGTCCTGACTCGGCCACTGACTAGCCACAAGACCTTGGGCAAATAGTCTCAGCAATCTGGGCTTCAACTGCCTGATTTGTAGAGTGGATATGGCAATAACATCTGTCTCTCACAGTGGTAGATGTGGCTGCTTGTTTGTTTGGCAGCCTCCATCTCATGGTCTGAACTCTAACAAGTAGAACTGGATCTGAAGACCAGAATGATGGAAGTTAACATAGGTGCAGAGTCTATCAAAGAGCAATATTATGTCCATCTCAGGATTCAGATGCTGTCTGGTCTCACAGAATAAGTATATCCACAGGCCTATCCCTACCGGCTTCTCAGAGAAAAGTTGTTTTACAGGGTATCACTTCAAACAACTCTATTCATAAAATGTAATTACTTCTACTCTGGCAACATTCCTATATTTCAATAACATCTTCCATGTTGGACATTTTCTTTCACCTGAGAGCCTCACTTCAGACTGAACCACTGAAAACTGGCTTTCAGATCACTGATTTGATGCCTGAAGTCAGAAAGCAGATTGATATGAATTCCATTCCCTTACCAGGGCTCCCTCGGGACAAGCTCAACCTGCCTAGATGCCTGGAGGTCTCACAACTCTCCTTCACACACCTCTTTATCTATGTAAAGAGTCCCCAGTGCAGAACCTGTGAGCCTCCAGCCTAGGCTGGCTCTGTTTATAGATTCCAGTACTGGACAGCTTCTGCTGGCTAATGTTTTTCATCTTTCATAAGTGTCCAAGACAAGCGCTTTCATTTCTATTCGAGTTACTTAGTCACCAGGATTTATGCCCATTTAATGACAAAAATAAAAATAGTCTTGTATCAATCTTTAACCTTTGAGACTTCATTCTCATCCTACCAGAGCCCTAACTCTGAAGATAGACAGAGGCCTAGGGATGGGTGAAATGCCACACATGATGCAAATGAATAAAAAAGGTTGTCAGTGCATTTAATTAGCTAACCAGTATCCCAGACTGGTTTAAAGCAGCTTTACTGTATAAGGTCCTTATTACTCAATAACTAATACCATAAATATGGCCAATAAAAAGAACCCTGGCCACAGAATCCACCAAAGTGGGATTTGAACAATGCACTTTCATTTACCAGCTAATAAACTTGGGAGAAGTAAACCTCCCCAATCTTATTTCTAATCTGTAAAATCAATCAAAAATACCTACCCAATCTGGTTCTTAAGAGAAATAAATGAGGTTTCATTTGGAACAATGTCCACAATGGTTCCTCAAACCTCGCAGAAATAAATAGTGGTTCTGTCTATGTTTGAGGCAATAAAATTGTTAATATTGCAGCCCAAGAACTACAAAAAATTTATTTTTCATTTTCCCTCTTCTCTCCTTCTGGATTCAATCAAAATCCACTACAACAAAGAGATGAGACTGAAAGTCAGCCTTTTCCCATCAAAACCTGACATCCCAATCCCAAAGCTTGAAGCAAACTCCTTCCACAGGAAGCGGTCTTCATCACCTGCACTGTCATGCGGATGCTGTCTCCTTCACACCAAGATCAGTTCCTCTTAGAGTAGAAGGTGAACTTTATTCACAGGTGAATCTCCAATTAGAGGGAAAAAAAACTGAAGTATAACAGAAAAATAAAACATTGTGACATCAAAAATAACTGGACTCAGGTGCCATTTCTGCCACCTGTTGGGAGAACTTGACAAGGTTATTTACCCCTAAAACTCGGTTTCCTTCCCGCAAAATGAGGGTGACAACCGCTAATCTGACAGTAGATCTGAGGCATACGTGAGGTTTCCAGCAAGCGTGGGTTCTTAACCATGTATTAGATAATTTTTCCCTAATATCTCTCCTTCTATATCTGCTCACTATATTTTGATAAATTAAAACTTACATTTAAGAACTGATGGGCTTACTAGTCAATAGTCTTATTTTTAAAAATAAGACTATGATTTATAACTGGCTCTGCCATTATCAATTTGTCTTCTTGCAACTTGCAACATACGCTTTATTGCCTGCTCTACAATAATGGAGCTGCACCCTTTCATCTTCCTCCTTGGGCAGCTAGCACAATGTTAAACTTTGCCAGTAGGGAAATGGAAGGGTAAAAAAGGAAGGATTTTTCTCTTCCTATCGGAGTGTGCTGTTTCTGACTGGCTCCTTACAGAGCAAGTCCCTGACATCCATTTTTCTACTTCTGGGTACCTGTTTGAGGGCACAGCCAGCAAGAGATAACGTACTCCCACAGGCAACATTCACAGAACCCCAAAGGATGGTTTCTTAGGGAATGCTGCTGGTGTGGCATGTCCCCATGGATGACTTCCCAGGCATGTCATTGTGAACCTTTTCAAAGTTGTAACGTACAAAACCTCTGACACTCCAGACTAAAGATTCCCAGGTAGTGATTTATTCCACCATCCAGCAGGCCGCAGGCCACAGTTGTACTCTCTGCAATGAAGTATGGATCTCAAACCAGATTGCAGAAACCAACAATTCTGATCCTTTTTTGAGTGTTCTATGCCCATCCTGGGGATAGGAGCTTTCCTTTATCTGCCATTACTGCATTCTTTGGCATTCTCTTTATTATTATAACAATCTTGTTACTCCATTATCTTTATACAGTAATAATTATTTATAATAAACTTGACCTGTTTCCTCTTTTTCTGACTGGATCCTGAGTAGTGCACTGGCTATTAACAAAATGGAGACTGTGCTCACAAAACAGCTGAAATGCTGATGTCATGAAATGACTTAAGAAGAAAAGATAACAAAATTTCTTCACTATGTCAAGGTCACTTAAAGTATCAAAAATTTAAATTTTAAACAGTCAGATATTTTATAAAAGAAAAAAGTGACAGAGGTGGGGAACCACAGGAGTTAATCTTGGGGCTTCAGGAAAGTTGAGGCAGGGTTGTTAATGTCTTGATGCCCTTTGTAAGGTGGAGCTCTGCACAAGAGGCATAGGGTGGCCACAATCCCCAGGTGGGGGCAGTGGACCGGGGACCATGTGGTTTGCACCCTTTGGCTCATATACACAGTCCAATGTTCAATTTACAGAAAGTAATGGACTACAGGATGAGCTAGAAATTGAACATAATTGACCAGCTTCCTTGCTACAGTCCACTGTTGGTCTGCAGAAATCTGCTCAGGCACAAATCAGTACATCCCACATAGATAGGTATGCTGAACATCCACATCAGTAACTTCAGAGCAAAATGTTGTTGGAATAAAAAAGACATTCTTGGTTTTCTGACACAGGAGGTCTCTAGTGACCAAAGGGAAGAGGAAGTAACAGCTCAATTTCTAAAAACATTTTAATTAAGAAAGTAATTTGAGCAATATCTTCTGCTCTAATAAGAAAGGAGACAAAACCTTCACACTTCAGTGCAATTTAACAAGCTTTTCACTAACAACCATTTGCACCACTTCACTGTGCTGGCTTTGTAGGTGACACAGGTGAGTGAGACTGGACCCCACTCTGGTGACTTCAAGGGGTTCAAATCTAGGGCTGGGGATATAGCTCAGTTGGTAGAGTGCTTGCCTCAAAAGCACAGGGCCCTGGGTTCAATCCCCTGTGCCAATCAATCAATCAATCAATAAATGGATTCAAATCTAGGGTTTCCTTTTACAGATAGAAGAGTTCTCCTAAAAGAAGCAATAAGCCTGAGGTCACACATCAGAGTTAGGAAAGATAGGACCAAAATCCAGCTTTCCCAACAGGTACACACATTTCTAATCATGACATCATGCTTCTAGTTTTGCCCCTGGTGTTACAGATTTTCTGCAAAAATGATGACTTTGTATGGTTCTACTTAATACAAAGTAATGGAGAAAATAAGACTAAGTAACAAACAAAGTCATGCATCACATAATGACCAGGATCCATTCTGAGAACTGCCATCACCAGACTGCCATGTGTTCTGACTGAAACCTAGTTGGAGGAAGTCCCATCAAGGCATGGCCAACACAAGACAGGTGAAGCTGCTGCAGGTATAACACAGCATACTGTTTTACAGCACATGATTTTTAAATAAGCTGAAAGAATACACTCTAAAATAACAAAACTATAGCATACTAAATACATAAATCAATCAATGTCATTTATTATTATTATCATGTATGATATACTGTTCACAATTGTTTGTGCTGTATTTTTATAAAACTAGCAACACAATAGGTTTGTTCACACCAGCATTACCACAAATACATAAGTAACAGGTCATACTGTGACTTTACAACTGCTATGTCATCCTGAGATCACAAGAACTGTTCAGCTCCATTACATAATCTTATGAGACCACCATAAATGTGGTCCATCATTAACTAAAATATTCATATGTGGTGTATGACTGCATTTATAGTATCGGTCACTCCAACAGTATAGATGATATTTCACATGACCCACATGGCAAAGCAACAACTGCCTGCTGTGTTGGACATGAGACCATGGATCTAAAGACTAGAATGAATTTTCCATAAAACTAACTGGTCATGACTGACAGCTAAAATAATTCATCCTGTGGTCAATGCTTTAAGGTCAGTTGCCGCATGATCTTCAGTCATATAGAATAAGTAAAAAGGTCTACACTTCTATTCCTACCTGCAAAATCCAACAAATGACTAAGCAAGAACCAGTGAAATCTTTACTTATTCTTCCAAAATTCTCATTATTCTCAGAATACACACTGAGAGTGTAGGTCCTCCCCACAACTCTGTCCAGGCCCCACTTCTTGAGAAAAGTCACTCCCCACTCCACATCCCTGCTGTATTGATGGCATCTCTTGTTCAATTGTTTCTTCAGCTATTTTTCATCTATTCCCCATTGCAAAGCGAGACCTTCCAAAGCAGAGACCATCATGCCAACTGTGGTATGGAAAAATACAGCACAGTGTGTAACACTATAGATATATATTGTTATTATAATGATGTTAACCTGTAATAATGCATCATGTAATCATAAAAAGGAAATTCAAAGGCTCTATTAAATTTAAAATAAAATAGTGATATAGAATTATTTTCTGTTAAATTCCTAAACTATCCAGGACCCTGGTAAGTTTAAGACACTAAAGGAATCACAGAAAGTTGGCTCTAATCCTGGTCTGAGTATCTCTCCAAAGCACAGACCTGGAAAGACAGTTGGGGGCAGAGCTCTCTTGACTGCAGGGATAACTCTGGCTTATAACCTATTATCTAAATAATTACCATTCCATTATAAGAGTCCAGACTTTTGGTTAATGTCCTTTCAAAAGGATATTTTCAAGATTAAAAAAAATGTTATAAATACCCTTTGGCATAGGCAAAGGTAAATGTAGCCCCTGACGTAAGTAGTAAGGACAAAGCTCTCAGGAAACTTAACTGTGACCAACTGCAGTAGTTTCTACAGTGCTGGCTGTGTGGGCCAGAAACAAGGAACTTGTAAAAGTGAATTTGATCAAAAATGACTTATGATCATATGATCACATGGTACTTTTAAGTATTTCAGTTGTTAATGCTATTTGAAGCTTGGAAGTTAACAGAACAGGTATCTCCTCTTCTGTGTCTGACAGTAAAATCAAGTCATTCCCATGTCATTGAGGTAGCTACAGGCTCTCAAGCCACCATGAGACAAGAAAAGACCCCAGGAAAAGATCATTTGAAAAGAAACCAGACAAGGAAAAACCCCAGACACAACTGTTGAGGAATAAATTTCAAATGTTGATAATAACAGATTCTGTGATAAACAGATTCAAGAATTTAAACATAAAGGAGGGAAGCAAGCAGAATCTCATGATGCAGAAATTCCTAATGGGAAAACTCTTTCGGCCACTTCATCTTATTTTCCATGGGGTCAAATAAAGCCTCATGCTGAGTTGGAAAACATCATTTACCAAATGTTAATTAATATATCAATTTGTATGTGCCATGTCTGCCTCTTTTTCAAGTACCAGACACATCAAGCAGAAAAGATTGTTCTAAGTTGCTGAAGGCCTCCCTAAGTTACTGAGGCTGGCTTTGAACTCGAGACCTCCTGCCTCAGCCTCCAGAGCCACTGGAGGTATCACCACCATACCCAGTTGTCCTTGACTTTGAATATTAAAGTTCTACTTTAAAGCTGATTAGTATTCCATTGTGTGTGTGTGTGTGTGTGTGTGTGTATATATATGTATATATATATATACACACCATATGTTCTTTATCCTTCCATATCTGTTGAAGGGTACTAGGTTAGTTCCACAGTTCGGCTATTGTGAGCTGAGCTACTGTAAGCATTGATGTGGCTGCATCACTGTGTATGACTGCATGACCAATGTGATCCCACAATATGTATAATCACAAAAATAAAAAATTACACTGCATTTATATATGATCTATCAAAATGTATAAATGCATTATACTGTCATGTATAGCTAAGTAGAATAAATGAAAAACTTAATTAAAAAAAGTTCCATGAGTTCAGTACATTCAGGATTCTAAATAATACTCCCTGCCTCCAAAATGTCCTCTAAAAGAACTCAATACTTTCTGTTACTCTGATTGTGAAACAAACAAACAAAAAAAAACCCCTCAGGCCAAAATAAATAATAATCAACATAAGAAAATTTTATATAATCCAATGCATGTAATAATTATGTTTGACATATTTAAAGATTTCTTCCCGGTAGGATGGGTATATGGTCAATGAGACTTCCATTCATTTTAACTTACCTTTTGAATGACCTTATTAATCTCCGGAGTATTGGGCGTATACAGTATTTTTCCATGTAATACAGGCTTTAGGAAAGACCACACCAATGCACCATTTGGAGACTGGAGAATTTGTTGGTAAAGTTTCAAGCAAAATGGTGCTGTCACAATTAAAAGGAAAAATAAAAGTGTTACATAATACAGAATGCCCAGGTTAAAGGGGAAACTTATTTACAATTCCATACTGCTTTTGTTTCAATGAATGAAACAATTCAACCTGGGAAGTAAACCAGGAATATTTTTTGACTCTCACCTTTTCAAACTAAGTGATCCATAGAGTGATGGCACAGACACTTGAAAATTGAAATGGCAGTTATTTTAAAAAATGGGGTTTTAATCAAGAAAATTTTCATTTCAACAGTCACAATACTGAGACCTAAATTCACTTTTTCTTATGGAGTTAGCTTTACAAGTTGCTCCTGAATTTTCTTTCAAACATCTATGCAGAACTATCAAACTTGGCACTTTCGATACATAAAATCTTTTTATTTTCCCTCAAATACTTAATTCCTCATGGTAGTTCTCATTATTTTTGTGAGGCTAGATGATTGGAATTAAAAGTTCTCTTAAATTAATTCATTATCTAAATCAATAGGTAATTCATTACCACAACAATTAGTAATCAAATATTATTAAGGTTTTAAACTTAGTACATTAATTTAACTAGCTCTTTTACCCACAAATAGAACACTTAAAAAGGAAATTTATCATAGCTTTAATAATATGATTCATAATAGCCAAGGTATGAAAAGTACTGTTATGATCATATTCAGTGTTAATTTCACCTTCCCAACTTTGATAGAACAGAAAAAAATAATTTTTATCCCAAATACAATAACATTAATAAAAGTAATCTCCTCAAATATAAATTAAGAGCAAGACAACATAACACATTTCAAAGCATTGATTATGAAGGTTGCTCTATATTTTAACAACTTCCTGTTTTTACACTGTAAGCAAAATACACATGTAGCAATTGATGTTTTAAAAAAGACATAATTGTTTTATGTGCACAACGAGAATAAGTTTTCTATGTGCAGAACAAGAATTTTGAAACCAGGAATCCTGACATCTGCCACCTGTGAGCTGAGTGAATTTGAGCAAATCATTTAATGTTCCTTGAGCTTCCAGCATGTCTTCTGAAGAATGAGAGTACTGGTGTTATCCAACAGGTCCTGTGACAACCATCTGAAATAAAGTATATGAAAGGACCAACATAGAGTGATCCTCAATGTTGTCAGCTAATGACTGAATGGATTGATGGATGGATGGACAGACAGTTGAATTAGAGGTATAATCACCCTTAAGAATCCCAAGTACAAAACAGAAGAGAAAATGAGAATTAGAGGACACAACAAAAATTATTAAAATGAATAGCCTTAGTGTGTGTCTATACTAATTAATTACCCTGATATTTGACAGCTATCCAAATTATTCATCAGCTAAGGAATATACTGACCTACTGCCTCTAAGGCAGCTCTGAGGGCATTACCTTTGGCTCCTCTTCCTTTATCTCTAACCCTATCAGTTTTACCAGTACTCAGTCTTCAGTTCCAGTCTAGGCACAAAATACATAAAGACATATTTTAGATGTGTAGAATTCTTACACAAGCCCTCAGATCACTCCCTTATGTATTCTCCTGTTCTCCCATGAAGATAGAACCTACGAAAGTGACAGGTGCCCCAACCCCAGGATGAGATTTCACAGCCAAAGAGAAGAAATTTTGAAGATGTAAATTAGATCCCTTAATCTGCTGAGTTGGAGTTTATCTAAGGACTAAGTGATCAGGTATCCTGGCTGAGCAATCAGGTAAACTCTTTAAAGGAGACTGGAGCCTCAGAGTCCAAGAGATAATGCCTGCTGGCCTTGCCATTGCCTCCATGAGTTCTACAGCTGCAAGGAAAATAATTCTACCAACAACCACCAGGAGCCTCAGGTGAGAGTCCAGCACAGACCAACCAATACCTTCATTTCAACTGTGTAAGATCCTGAGTTGAGGACCAGCTAACCAGTGGCTGGGTGCAGACCTACAGAGAAACTATGAGATGATGAATGTTTGTAGTCTTATGCCACAAAGTGAGTGGTGATTTATTATTTAACAGAAGATGTGTTTATAGCATTATGCTAAGCAGCTAAGATATCATCTCCATTGTACCTTACAACAACCTTATGAGGTAGGAACTATTGTCTCCATGTTGTACAAGAGAATAACACAGATCAGAGGCATAAAACAACGTGACCGAACAGTTTGAGCCCAAAACCCTCCCCAGCATGTTTACTCTGCCTTTGTAATTAAAATGTTTTCACTGGGCTGGGCATGTAGTTCAGCAGGAGAGCACCTGCCTAACATGACAGAGGTCCTGAGCTCAATTCCCAGCACTGCAAAAAATTAAATAAAAAATGAAATGCATGCACTTAATGTGGGACTAAGGAAATCACTCATCAATCTGCTTCCATTTGAAATGAAACTGTGGATAAGATCTGTAGGAGGTCACACAAAAGTTTTCTTTGTATGATACTGGGACATTCCACAGCCACCAGCTATGCCAGCACTTAGTAACTATACTAAAAATGAAGGAGAAAACTCCACACTGTTATGTAACACCAGCATTTTGCACAGAGAGAATATTCACTATGAAGCAGGCCTCGTTATTAATATACAATTTTATCTAAATAAATATTGATTATTACTGTCTTACTTGAATCCTCAGGAATGTTGAATTTTTCCTTGTCATCTTCCAAGAGCTCGTTAACTCTGGGCAAATTAAGGAACGTGTTAGAATTGCTAAGGAATGATGCTTGGTCCTTGCAAACTAGTTTCATCACAGTCTGCAAAGAACCAAAAGCTGAACTTCTAGCCTGGTCATTTTGTGAAACCTGAAAATTTAACAAAAAGAAATTCCAATTACACTTTGACTTGAAACAATTCTCTTACAGAATTCTGAAAGGGTAGCCCCTTCTCCAGCTAAACATTTAAAATATTCAACAAATTTAAAGAACAGAATCTCTACATTGAGTCTTTTCTGTCCTTGGGATACATTTAAATCACTACACTGATTTGTCTGGCCAACGTCCCTGGTAAGAGGAAAATGCCACATGCAAGTGAGTCCTTGTTGTTTGACCAGTAATAAATAATTAATCCATAAGATAATAACTAACTTAGGTAATCAATAGCCTTAATGTGTGTTTACACTGCCAAATCACCCTGATACTTAATAACTAACCACATTATGCATCAGCTGATGAATATACTGGCATGTGCCTCCCAGGCAGCTTAAAGAATGTTGTGATCTAATTCCTCATTCTACACCTTTGACTCTACACAACCATACACTCCTTGCTCATCCCTGGTTGGTTCCATCCCAGGCAAAGAGACTTCAAGCAAAAACCAATATCACACTGCTAATCTAATTCAAGCATGTGTTTGCACTTTCAAAAAATGATCTGTAATTTGTTAGCCAATTATTTATATGTAAATAAATGTTTTAAGGTTCTTGAAAGCAATTTGCTCTCTGAATTAAGTTAAACAGGCCCTTGAAATCTCATTTGTGCTAATAATTGAGTTAGTAATTTTGTACTTCATAGACAATGCATGAACTCTCCCAACCTCCACTATGGTGGGATGTGGATCAACAACATCTCTGTCATCTGGTTTTTAGGGAGATGCCAAGCCTCACTCTGCTATGCTGTTGCCTCCAGAGACATTAAGAGATATTCCCTTCCCTATATTTTGTTGTCTAATATGAATTTGAGATGTTGGAAGAGAAATAAAGGAAAAAGGGAACAAATGCAAAGAAAGAGAAAATTTGAACATTTCCCCAGGAGCAAAGATCAAACACACACCTGTCCAAAGTCCGGCATATCTAGCAAGGCAGTAATTTTAAATGTGTGAAGAAATTCAGGAAGGTATTTGAAGACATGCTGGGCTCTGGCAAGTAGGGCGCTGAGGCTGGAAATGACATCCAACAGGGAGTTGAGCAAGCCATTTGCTTCAGAAGGTATAAGAGTCTTACAGGACACACAAAAAAAATAATGAAATAACCAACATTGTATTTTTACTCTCACAAGCATCTTTTGAGCACTGAAAACTTGGCTATTTGATTTTATTCTCTCTTCAACTTCAGAGACATCTTTGCTGTACTCTATAAAAATCCTCTTTATTAGAGTAGATAAAGCTGTTTTTTTTTTTTTTTTTTGAGCACATTAAGTTGTACCAGTATTGTTAAAATGTAAACCAGGAACAAATGTGATATATGGTTAAAACTCAAATCATTTTCAAAACATTTCTTTGTTATCTTTGAGGTGCCTAAGGTGGAAATTTGAGAAGAGACTGAAAAGAAAACAATGCTCTTGTGAAGCAATTTACATCTATCTACTGCTCTACTGTATGCACACATGCACACATCATCTCAAGCCTTCTAACATCTTGGGGACTGTGCATGCTAATGCTCATTTTGTGATGAGAAAACTGAGACTCAAAGACAGGAGAGGT
This sequence comes from Glaucomys volans, assembly GCA_020662805.1. Lineage (NCBI taxonomy): Eukaryota > Metazoa > Chordata > Mammalia > Rodentia > Sciuridae > Glaucomys > Glaucomys volans. The sequence continues at coordinate 316,695 of JAJEJO010005278.1, read as the reverse complement.
TTCTTTAAGTCTCACAGTTAGAATGGTTCAGAGCTGAGAATTTAACTCAGGTTCTTTAAAAACATCAGTGTTCTTCAAGAATAGCAGAATGAATCTGACCTAACTCTCCTGTGCACATCTGTGAATATACCACAGTGAATCTCACCATTATGTACATCCACAAGACACTAACTATAAAAAAGAAAAAACCTTAAACAGCTAAAAGATCAGTAGAGCAGAGGGAAAGAAGGAACCGCATTAGAGCAAATTATATTCCATGCTTTTACAATTATGTCAAAATGAATCCTAATGTTATGTATAACTAAATAGAACCAATAATTTTTTTAGTCTGCTTGTGCTATCATCCTGTGTCACAGTATGTATTCTACATACTATTTGCATATTCTCAGTTCTAGAATGCCAATTTCTTGGAGGCTGGATTTTTTCTTTCCCTGTGTTGATCATATATGTAGCTAGCAGAGATAGAAAAGCATGTGACAATATTAGTTGCAAAATACATATGTGTTGAATGGGTAAATTAGCAAACACCACCTCTTTCAACAGGTGGAAAAAGCCAGAGGGAATCCCCTTCTTCTACATGTCATTTGCATACTGAAAATGGGGTTCTTTGCCCCAGTCTTCATGGTCACTGGTCATTAGAGTTCTGCTCCTGGCCCTTAGCTACTGGTTCCATGGCTGGCTTTTGGGGACCCAAAATCTCAGTTCCATCCTTCATTAACACTCTGCTAAAACAATGAGGTCCTGGCCATTAAGACAATAAAGATGACTCAAGCAGGAGAAACAGCTTTAGCTCTTGTCAAGTTTCCTACTTGAGTTTGTTATTACAGCTGCAGCTAGGAGTGGCACACAGTGACCCTGAACTGGGGTAGGGAGTAACTGGGATTCAGTCATGGCACTGACATGTGAATGTGCACAAGTAATCTAGCAAAGCATTTCTTAGAAAAACCTTCAAGAATTCATTGTCAGGGCTGAGGCTATAGCTCAGTGGTAGAGTGCTTGCCTAGCATGTGTGAGGCACTGGGTTCAATTCTAAGCACCCTATATAAATAAATAAAATAAAGATCCATTGAAAACTAAAATATATAGTTTAAAAAGGAATTCATTGTCAGCCAAGTGAAACAAAGTACGTGGGCTTGGATGCACTGAAGTTGCACTTGAACCCTCGTGCCAATGCATGGCACTGGAATTTGGTCTACCCTTCCATCTCTGAGCAATATCAAATCAACTGTCAGAAAGCTGTGTACATGGAAGGTTCCTGATAGATATAAGCATTGTTATTAACAGTGATATCATCTTCACTGTGTCTGGGAAACTGAATCCAATCTACTATCTCATCCTCCAAAGAGATCTTGGCATGGATGATGGCCTTTGTCAAAATAATTATTTGGGTGCGCTGAAGCACTAATTTCAAATCAGAGATTTTGGCACATACTAGAGTGGCCAATGAAATGCTGGTGTATTGATGCCCCTATATCTGATTCCAAAAAGCCATATTGTAGAGTTGGAAGAGGGTGCTGTGGTGAGAGAATGAAGAAACTAAGTATTCATTCAAACAAGACAAATGTGGACTCACAAATTACAAATACATTTAGGAAATATTCATCCTCCTCAAGGCTTTAAAATGCACTTGTTCTGAATAGTAGTATTTGTTCTTGGCATTTGTGCCTGTGTGGGTGGGTGGATGGGTACGTGCACATATACACACCAGCACATGATCCAATTATCCATTGGATTTTTTGAATGATAGAAGGGAAAGAGACCAGGAATGAATGGAACAGCATATCTACCCTGTCCTGATCCCAAAACTGTTCTCCTGGACTTGAAACATCCACAGTAACCTTGCTATACTGCTATTCAGATGTTGTAAAATATAAAATATGTTCCTAAAGGGAAAACAATGGAACTTGAACCAAGATCATGCCCCAAGAATAGAGGATGAGGTGTTTGGAAACAAGTAAAGATTCAAGAGACCAGAAAAGGAGGGACTTTGGGAAGGAGCAGCCCAAGAACAGGAGACTAAGGCTGGTCCCAATGGGTGGCCTGGGACCTGCAGAACTAGGTTTTGCCCTAATTCTACTGGTCTTTCACTTTCAGTTCTTTCCTGCGGACATTACCATCTTTGATGTGCTTCCCTACCCTGCTACTCTGCCAGGGTGTCATGGGGTAGGCAAAGAACTGGTCATGCAGAGACTTAGGATTGCCTATCCTCCATCCCTCCCCAGGGTAAGGCAGGTCCTGCAAAGTGTGGGTGGGTGAGCATCAAAGTGGTGTAACAGAGGCCATGGCCCAAGCTATGACAGGAGTGAAAAAGGTGTGGGCCATGTGGGACCAGGCAGCACCTGATTTGGCAGCTCAGGAGGGGACCAGGATCGACCCACCTTTGCCAGACACTCCAGGACGGTGGCCTTTGGTGAGGAGGGAACCTGGTGCTAGGGGTCACGGTGGTTTTGTTGCTCCTTTCTCACTGACTATATAACTGACCACCAACACTGGTCAAAAGACACAAGTCCCCATGCCCTGTCTCCAAGGTCATCCTGCAAGATCTCCTAAACATCCCTTTATTCTGAAAAAGCTTCACTGAGCCCCAGCCCCAGAACAAGCAAACAGATGACACTACAGGTAGCCAAGGCTGCCAGAGTCACACAGAGATCAACAGGTCTTACAGCAGCTGGTGCAGTTGGCTGTGGACACATAGATTTAATGAACCCAAAGGTAGACAACATTAAAAAAAAATGTGTCTACACTGAATGGTTACAGTATCGACATTATTGTCTAAACAGTACTGTATAACAACTATTTACATAACATGTATATCATAATAGTTATTACAAGTAATCTAGAGATGATTTAAAGTACATAGAAAGAGCTGGAGGTGCAGCTCAGTTACAGAGCACTTCGCAGGAGGCCCTGGACTCCATCCCCAGCACTGCAAATAAATAAATAAATAATATTCAGGAGGATTGCATAGGTTATTTGTAAATACTACATTATGTTATATAAGGGACTGGAGCATCTTCAGGTTTTAGAACCCTTAGTGGATCTTGGAGTCAATCCCCCTAGGATACCAAAGATGAGGATGACTGCATAAACTATTGCCACATCTGCCCAGCCATGGAAGCATCTCCTCTGCAGGTCAACACACCCCAGCAGGTTCTCCTTACTTTATAAATGAAAATCCGCAGGTTCAGGTTCTGACTCATCACCACGATCAGAGGATACACTTTCGACCCAGGCAAGCCACAGAGTTCCTTCGTTGCAAACAAAGATGTTTCATCCTCAGGAAATGTCAGCAGGAGATGAAGAATATCTTGATCACACTTTCCAGACAAAGCCATGGCAAGGGCACTGGAGAGAACCTGTTTCAAAGCAGGAGGGTCAGCAGTGACTAGGCTCAGGACCTTACACCTCTGCCGGATAGTCTCAGCTTTCTCAAGGATGATCTGCCAGGGAGCAGGACCCCAAGGTGCTGAAGACTCACCTGCAGATGTGCGAGCCTGTTAGTTTTTACAGCTGTGACAAAATGCCTCTGACTGATTTGGGCTCACGGCTTGAAGTTTCAGTCCATGGTCAGCTGCCCGTGTTGTCTCTGGGCCTGTGTTGACCAGAACCTCACCCAGGGAGCAGGTGGGGGAACAGAGCTGCCCACCTCATGGCAGGGGGAAACAGAGAGGTAGGTAGGGCAGGCTCCTAATATTCCCTCAGGGCCACGCCCCCATGATGTTACTTCCTTCCACGAAGCCCCACCTCTTAAAGGTTCCTCCACCTCCCAACAGCACCAGGCTGGGGGCTAAGTTCCAGTCTTTGATGGATATTCAACATTGAAATTATAGCAGAGGTCAACCCTCTGCTGTGTTTAAACATTTTAAATGGAACTGTTTCTGAAATTGCACATCAATCTCTGACGTCTTTTACAGCTTACTCTTATTTGGGCTGGAGAGCGCTGTTACAAACCCCTTCACCTCTCTCCCCACCCACTTCACCCCCCATTCCTGGCAATGCCTTCATATCTGCCTTTGGGTCTTGTTTTTCTGATTATCAGTTTATCGGTTGCTACTTTTCACTGTTGGTGGTGTGAAACTGATACACAATTTTTTTTTTTTTTTGCCTCTTCCACATCTGTATTGAAAACAGTATTGCTAAGTTTGTCTTAATTTTTTAAAAAATAGGAGCAATTGTGAACTTTATTGCTATAAACATTGGAATGCTTTATCACTGTAATATACTGACTTCAGTGCTTAGACAAATACCAAGGAGTGGAATAGCAGCACAATTCACAAGAGCCAAGTTATGGAACCAGCCTAGGTGTCTATCAGCAGATGAATGGATAAAGATAATGTGGTATATATACACAATGGAGTTCTACTCAGTCATAAAGAAGAGTGAAATTATGCCATTTGCTGGTAAGGGGATGTAACTGGAGACCATCATATGAAGTAAAATAATTCAGACTCAGAAATTCAAGGGTTGAATGTTCTCTTTCATATGCAGAAGCTACAAAGAAAAAAATTAATTAAAAACAAGGGGGATATAATGGAAATAGAAGGGAACTCCATGGAATAAAGACAAGGGATTAAGGGAGAGGGAAGAGGGAAGGAAAAGGGAAAATTTGGTGAATATAATCCACCAAATTATGCAGTATGTAGGTATGAACACATCACAATGAATCCCACTTTTAGGTATAATCAGAATGCATAAATTAAAAATTGTGTGTGTGTGTGTGTGTTTGCGTGTGTGTAGAAATCAGTAGAGAATCTGGGAGAGAAGAGGAGAGAGAAAAGGGAAGTACTGGGGAATGAAATGGAGCAAATAATGTTATGTATATTGTGAATATGTCACATTGAACCCCACTACTATGTCTAATTCTAATACACTAATAAAATCATATTTTTTTTAAATAAGAGCAAATAAACTTGGAAGGAAGAACTGAGGACAATCTGTATCAGCACCTGGTTTTTAGAATTACATATCATGTTCAAAAGCCCTGAGTTGTACCTTCATTTCAGCAGGTCCTTCAGTTAATGCTTCTGTAAGATGTCAAATTACAAAACAAAATAAAACAAAACCTGTAATTTCTGTTGTGTGTTTACACTCCTGATGGATAATATTGCTGCAAAACATGCAGACCCAGTGAGGTCTAAGTGCATAAATACTTGTGAAAACAGCTACTGCCCACTTTATAGGAGCCCTGTGATCAGGTGGGGCTTATAAAAAGCCTTCCTGTACCATAAAATGCCAAAAAGGAAAGGTCATTATGAGAAACGAAACCAAGAGTGCATGCATGCATGTGTGTGGATATGTGTATTTCATCTACAAAGAAGAACACACCCAGAGATTTATTTTAAGGAATTGACCTATGCAATCAATTGGGGCTGGCCAGCCAAACATCAGCATGGGGGAGTGGCCAGCAGACTAGGAACCCCAGGAGGAACTGATGTTGCTGCTCAAGTCTGCAGTCTACCTGTTAATGGTTTGGATATGAGGTGTCCACCAAAATCTCTTCCGTTAATGCAGGAACATCCAGAGGTGAAATGTTGTATTATGAGAGCTATAACCAAGTAAGTCCACTGATTCCTTGGTAACCATCAACAGGTATGGCAGAGCTGGAAGAAGTGGGTCACTGGTGCATGCCCTGGAAGGATGCATCTTCCCTGTGTCTCTTCCCTCCTTTCCTCCTCTGCTTCCTGGATTCCATGGATGGAGCAGTGCTCCTCCACCACACCCTTCCTCTATGCTGTGCTGCCCCATCTTGTGTCCAGAGCAATAGACACGTTGACCATGGACTAAACCACTGGAACCTTGAGACAAAATAATCTTTGCCTCCTCTAAGTTGCTCTTCTTGGGTATTTTGGTCATAGCAAGGAACATCTGACTAACACACCACCCAAAAACAGAAATTCTTATTCCTTAGGAGTCCTTGATATTTTTTTCTTGTAAGGTCTTCAACTGGTTGGATGAGGCCCACCACATTTGGCAGTGTCGCCTGCTTTCCTCAAAGTCTGCTGGTTTAAATGTTAATCTCACCTAAAAAATACCTTCACAGGGACATTTGGAATAGTATTTGCTTTCATATCTAAATAATCAAGAATCCCTTTTTTCATATGGGTTGTGCATGTTGCAAACATATTTTGGCAAGGTTTTCCTTAATGCCTCTGGAGGGAAGGGTGATTCTGGGAATGTTCTTCTAGCAGTAGATATGGGCATCCACCCTGGGCTTTAATTAGAGCAGTCCCTCTTTTGTCAGCACTATAAAATGGGCTCAGGTATGAAATTTGCCTGGGAAATGGGTCTCATCCAAACCCAAAGATTTGACCCGAGAAGAGTGGCTTCCAGCTTTTGTGAGCATCAACCCAAATTGGCCCAGTGAAAGTCCTTCTGTTTACCATAGAGTCTTTGTCTTGGTCCTCATCCAGGGCATCATGCAATGATTCCTAGGCAAGGGCCTGGCAGTTAGTGCCACAGCACAAATATTTGTCTTGAGATTTTTTTACATCTTTTCTACCAGGTAGGGAATGCCCAACATCCCACCTTCTGGGGACTCACAAGAGCAACAGTTCCAGTGGCATACTTGCTTCTACTACTTTTCTATGGTTTTCCCCAATTTTATCATCTGTCTTTCTAAAATCTTATGACCATTTTAAGCAAGTGAGAACAGGTGATAAAAAAAAAAGATAACATCTTTTGCTTGGTTGGAAGCAACATGTGTGATTTCTGATTGAAGTTCAACAGGCATCTTTCAACTTAGGCTGTGATTAGGCTGATTTTCTAAATTACTAGGAACAAGGAAGTTGAGTTCCTAATACTTTTCCTATGTGTTCATGTTTGGCTTGGGAAGCTGCAAGAGGGCCCCAGGGAAGACCTCTCTCCACCCCCATAAGCCCTGCACACATACTCAGCAACTTAGATATTTGATTTATAAATGATGATAATCCCCAGGAGAGGCATTTGCATTTTTAGCAGTAGTTTGCTTAACAGACATCTGCTGACACCCTGGTCCTATTCAAAGCAGAGCATGGGAGATGGTCTTGAGTTGTCCAGCTAGTAATTGTAGACTCAGAGGTACCAATAAAGTATGAACAGGATAGAAGCTCTCAATATCACTGGGAGGACAGAGGAAACACTGATAGTGAGATGCAAGATCTAGGGCTATCAGGAAGAGATGCTCTATCAATTTAACCTTTGTGAGCCAAGAAAACAAACTCAGGTCAAATAGGACAAATAGTTCTGCACATTTCAATGAGAAGCAGTGTGACTCTCTGCTCTGGGATGCATCTGAGCTCAGATCTGCTGACATGATAAAGAGTCAGATATGAGAGAGCAGGAGGAGAGAGGTGGGGACAGCTATGAGGCTGCAGAATGTCTGAAGCCACAGGGTGGAAAGTCCGTGGTAAAAAGCAACAGTAAGACCAGCATTAGCTGGACTAACTCCATCTCTTACTGACATGAAAGTTACTGAATATCTATACATCTCAGTTCCATGACTATACAACTGGGGTGATAATAAGACCCAAAGATGCCAAAGGATTGTTAGGGCAATTAAATGAGATACAGGACATGGGACAGTGCCTCTAAGTGGTCAGCAATGACCATTCTTACTGATGTGCTCTTCAGCAACTACCAGCAAAAACACGACTTTGACTTATAGCATATTGCAAGAAAAAGATGAATAAGAATTAGATAGATGTGCTGATTGAGAAAGATAATTACATTTTAGAGAAGAGAGAGAAGGTAAAGCTAATTAATTCCTCCTTTGTTCCAGTATTGCTAAAGATAACCATCTTTGCATTGGAAAGTGCAACACTCACTCACTCGAGGTCTGTGGGTCACCATCACATGCTGTGCCCAGCCCTGCACTGCTCCCTGGCAGGTGGCCTCTAGGGCAGGGCAGCCCACTGAGACAGGCACCTGGCTGACTGCAGTTCTAGAGAGGGGCCACAGCCACCATCTGGCAACCCTCCCCACCCAGCCCCTTCTGCCTCCAAGTCCAGACCCCTCTCTTCTTTCTTATCTTCAGGAAGAGGCATGGTTCTATCGATAGTTTTTAAGAAATCATGGAGGAAATTAAAACAAGCTCAGTTTTATTGTTTAAAATAGGCTTTGGAAATTACTGACAGTTTATAATGTCAATCCTGGAACAATTCTAATTGTGAGTTATCTGATAGCTGATGCCCACACAGCCAGCCTCAAGGAAAATGGGGAAACGACCAGATTCACCAGTCATTAATGTTCACAAGAAATAAAGACGAGACTTGGAATACCTTTCCTTTGAAGGAGTCTCCAGGAAGAGACTAAAACTCTGTGGGTTCCCCCTCTGCCTTCCTCCTTAAGAATCACAGGGGAGGCAGGTGTAGAACAAATTTATGAAGACTATGGAAAACATCTTCCAAACAAAACACCAAGGTCTTCCAAATGCTGCTTGCTTATTTGTTTAGCATAGAGAAAAAAGGGGCAGTAGACAGACCGGTTGATCACTCTCTGTTTGGGTTCTGATTTTTTGACCTCATTGTTGATTTTGAAAGAACAAAAAATTGGCTTAACACAAAGTAACAAATCACAATTGATTTAGATGATAGCTTAAAACACAGGATCCAGCATAAAATGAAGCAGTGCTACCAGGACAGGGCAGAGGGGACTGCAGCCCTGGATCAAAGGTAGGGCCTGGCTAGACTTCAGAGCCAGCAAGCCCCATGAGGCTGCAATTGGGATTTTGATTGTGTCATACTGATGTTAAAGAATGAAGCTCTGCAAGAGAGAGGAGCTTCTCACAGATACCCCCAACAGGTCTCTACAGTCAGGCAAGAGGGGTGGAAAAGAAAATGACTTACTATCAACATACCAGCCTATCTTCACCTCCTTCTACTCACTCCTACTCCTGGTCCTTTAATGCAATGTACCAAGCTCTGTGACTCTCAGATCATTCCAGTCTGGCCTAGATGTCACCGGCTCAAGGAGGCTTCCTATGACCACCTGTTCCCATCCCTGTGATAAATGCATGTCATAGAACTTTCCAGTCTCTACACTCGCACTGCTATCATTTATTGCATACTTATTATGTTGTCCCTGACAGAAGGTTCCCTAGAGCTTCTCTAGAGTAGCAAATTTAAGCCCCAGCTTTTGAAATCATGCCTAAAGTGCAGGGAGATCATGAATGGATGAAAGTTTTCTGTAATTTTTCCAGGACTCGAGCACCAGTCAGGCTAACCTTACTTCAGGCACTCCCTGCAGGCCACCAACAACTTGGATTATGAAGGTAATGTGGTGAATTTGCAAACTGACTAATAAAACTAAAGCAGAGAACCCCTGGGCGGGGGCAAGGAAAAACAATATCGTGCTGCTACCCACCGAACAATCTAGAAAAAAACTTGAGCCCAAAGTTCTACCTCCTAACCTGACATGAATTCCTTACCTAGAATCTGTGCATGCACATGGGTTCATGGATAGACTTAGACATCAAAGCAAATAACTTCATAATGTATTTGAAAAGCAAGAATACAATTTTTTATGCCTCTTCCCTTTCCTTGACTGTCCACTCATTTAGGTGACCACATCAACTCACACTTCCAGAAATGCAGAGGAAGATACACAAATTTTAAAAAATAAAAATCACTGCAAAACCTCTCCACTGGGCATATCACCCTTTAATTCAAGACTCCTCAGGACATAGCCCACTCATGATAGAACATCGGTGACACCTGGTGGCTGCTTGCTTAAGCAGGCAGCAAGCATCAAAAACAGCTATGTCCAAACCTAAGCTGTATCATAAGACTTTGGATTTGAAAGGACCCCAGAAATTAAATGATCTGATGTTTCTCTTAAAGCAATCCTAGGTAGCTACTCAAATTAATTCAGTCACTAGTCCATTTCCCTGTTACAAGTAACTCTAGATCTCAAACCAAAGTTAATCACTATATCTATATAAGGTTAGTAGTGAGCTGAGTGAAGAATTTCACCACTGCACCCTGCCCTCCTCACCTCCACCATCATCCACAACATCTCCATGCATAGGTGGTGTTTCCTGAGCTGAAGAGATACTATGAAAAATAGGTATTATGTGTCGTACTCTAACTAACTGAGTAATACTACAATTCAAATTTTAAATTGGAATCTACTTCTTTCTCAATTTAGATTAACTCCTAAGGAACTCGACCTACCAAACTTGCATTAGCCCCTAATTAACTATAATTGACATGCAAATAAATGTGTATTGGGTCCCAATTGATTGTCAATGCAAATGTTTTCTTGTAAGCCAGTTTCATGACTCTCTATTGAACAGAGTAAAACCCACCTGGGAGTGCTGAAAGGCAGTCCCAGGAAAGCACCTGCTAAGGACCCCAGTGATATCTGCTATGGCCCACGTGTAATTTCCCTGCTCCCCTCTTCTGAGTTAAGCCACATCTCAATGCCACCCAGTATGTGTCACTCACACTTGGATTTTTTGCAATGGCTCTGTAATAGTTTCATCACTTTTCTCAGCTTCCTTCACCAAAGTGTCTCCATCACCTTGGAGATGACACGGCCCATCATTACTCATTTGCTTTCAACAGTCACTACCACAGCACACCCATCGGGTTGTGCACCGTCAATCTCCACTTAAAGGACATCAGAGTCAATATTTAAAATATCTTCAGCTGTTTTGCTTTTGGATATTTCTTAGTTTGATAACAGATGTGGAAACCAGCAGAGACACCCTGGGGTGTTCTGCATCAGGGTTAGGAATTACCCAGAAAAATAAAAATCATCAATTGCATCCTTTCTAACCCCAAATGAAGACAATAGTATGAAATCAAAGACCCCCAAGGTTTTGGCATGAGACAGTGCTATCCTTTGATTCCTTGCTCATTTTCTCGTTTTCTTTCTGCTTTTGGTTGTATCATTTACGCAGCAGCCCACTCCCCCAGCCATGGGAGAGAAGACAAGAAAGAGGAGAAAGGATAACACAACAGCTTCAGGCTGAGGACCCTGAAGAAAGTCCTCAGCCTGGGCAAGCACAGCAGCAGCAGCAGCCCGTACCTTTGAGTGGGAAATATTTGCTTCTAAGATACTGTGGATGGTCTCATCTGAGATGTGGACAGAAGATCGAAGCTCTTTGGTTAGCTTGGTGATGTTCTTCATCAAATCTTTTACTTTTACATCTGAAAAATAGACAAGAGGAATGAAATTTTATTTTTAAAAAGTTGCAATTATTTCTGATTATTTTTGTGAAGACAGAATTTGATATTACAATCTAGCAAGGATCGTTCCCTCCACGATCCCCAGCTTAGAGGAGACACTGAATAAAGTTACATCTTCATTCTCCCAGGGCAACTGAGAGAATTGGTGGGCAACTCCCCACCAATTTATACCATAAGTCAATCCAGATCCTAGGATATATAGTATTATCTGATCATTTGTTTACTAGTTTGAAGACCTGTGTATTTTTAAGCTTTATTTGAAAAAGAGCTTTATCTTAGGGAACGATGATCAAGAGTCTGAGAAAACTCACTCCTCCACGTGTATCTATTCATCTCACTTTTTAGCAAGAGATGGATCTTGTAAAGATTTTCCAGAATTCTTCAAACTTAGCATATTGATTCTGTAAGAAGCTTTGCGAGTTGTATATACAGAGCAGACAAGGAAACAGAAACTAGTAGGTAGCCTTTATCCAAGGAGACAGAGCCAGAGCAAAATCCACACCACAGGCACTTCTCTTCCTTCCTCTACTTGATGGTTAGTACCCCAGGATTTGAGAATTTTCCTTATAAAACCATGGAACATCAGATCAGGCAAGTGGTATTGTCATTTATCATATAGACTATAAGGTTTCCTTTGTTTATTTTATTTTAATAATATAGTTGAGTGAAAAACTAATTTTGATTTTTAATCAAGCAAACTTGGAAAGCCACACACTTACTCTCGGCAACTGTGAAATTACTCAGAAAAGTCATAACGGAATTCCTGGGCAACCAAGTTTCCTCAAGGCTTTTGGCCAACCTAAAATGGCAGAAAATTAAAACTAAATTAGGCAAGATGAAATGCAGAACAATGTTGGTATGAATAAGACTTCCTTAGTTCCCAGGAGATGAGCTGGATAACAAGATCACATTTCCATAAAATTCCTCTGATAATTAGACACGCAATTTCTCCCAACACCATCTGTATGAGAATATCCTTTAATACCAACACTGCAATATTTCCTTCTCAGAGACCCCACCAAGCAAGACAAATCAGGGAAATAAGGATGCATAATAAATGGTTTCTCACAAATGTGAAAGGAATAGATAGAATAGATCATGAGATGCCTGAGAAATTAGGATATCTAGTCAGATGAACATCTCTCTGTGAATGTCACTTGCAGAATACAAAGCCCCTGATATCCTCTTCTGAGGGCTTATATTTCCAGAACTCTAAGATAAATTAATTTAATATGACACAATCTGAAAATACTTTATACTGTTCATCCATTCATATTTAATACCATATTGTGATATTGGATTATGACATTTTGTTCCAATTCCTTGATCATCAGTAAAGTTAGCCTTATGGCTAATGCTGCTCTTACATTTTGCTGTTTAAAAACTTAGTCATAGGGCTGGGATTGTAGCTCAGGGATGGAGTGCTTCCCTAGCACATGTGAGGCACAGGTTTGAACCTCAGCGCCACATAAAAAAATAAAATAAAGGTATTGTGTTCATCTACAACTAAAAAAATAAAAATAAATTTTAAAAAAGTCTTAGTCATGGAGGTGGTGGCACACACCTGTAATCCCAGAGGCTGGGGAGGCTGAGGCAGAAGAATCACAAGTTCAAAGCCAGCCTCAGCCAAAGCAATGTGCTAAGGAACTCAGTGAGACCCTGTCTCTAAATAAAATACAAAATAGGGCTGGGGATGCGGCTCGGTGGTCAAGTGCCCCTGAGTTCAATCCCAGTACCATAAATAAATAAATAAATAAATAAATAAATAAATAAATAAATAAAAACTTAGTCATGGAAAATTGTGGTATCTAGAAAATAGATATGTATTCATATGCATATTAATAACATATAGTGAAGACCCTTGTCTGGAATTCATCATTAAAGAATGCCAGTGTGCTCGCTTCGGCAGCACATATACCAAAGAATGCCAGACATCTTTATGAATGAAAATATAGGAGAAGACATGAGATCCCATTGGCGCATACATGTTCATGTGCTGCTGAACTGTCTCCAGCAGGGGTTGGCATGTGCAGTCCTGGTCGGTGGCATTTTCCAGGTTACTTCTGAAGCTTTCCAAGGTGATAGAAAGATTTCTGCTAAGATTTTCACAATTTAGCTGATTTGGTGAGGACCATATCTTTTTAATCTCCTAGAAAACACAGCAGTGATATAGGTCAGAAACACACTTAAAAATAGACCTGTGCCCTCAGAGTTACATGTATTGTCTGGTTCTTACTTATTCTCAATAGTCTCAGGAAACAGAAATGAATAGTCATGGTCATTGCCTCTGACACTGCAGAGTAGTAGAAAGAGTTTTCAGCTAGGAAATAGGGGAGCCCAGGTTTGACTCCTGGCTCTTCCAGGACATAGGAAGATAGTGTGTTCTTCAATACATGGCAGAGAACAGACAACATCCTCCTAAGTGACCTGCATTTAGATTCCTGCAGCACAGTTCCCAGGAACTCAGGCCACTCCTTAGCAAAAGTAAATAGCCCAATTATAAAAATAGGCAAAAGTATTAGATAGACATGTGTCTAAAGAAAATACACAAATGGTCAACAGGTATATGGAAAGGTGTCATGCAAATAAAAAGGATAATGCAAGTAAAAGTCACGGAGAAATGTCACCTCATACCTATTAAGATGACTATTATCAAAACAAGAGATAACTAACAAGTTTTTCCAGGTGCCATGGTACACACCTGTAATCCCAGCAATTGGGGAGGCTGAGGCAGGAGGATGGAGGTTCAAGGCCAGTCTGAGCAATTTGGGGAGGCCCTAAGCAACTTAGCAAGATTCTGCCTCAAAAGAAAAAAAAAAAACCTGGGAGAGAATGGTAACAACCTTTGATGAGGATGTGAAGAAAAGAACACTGTACATAGTTGGTGGGAATAAAAAGTAGTACAGGAGTTGCCTATAATCCCAGTGACTCTGGAGGCTGAGGCAGGAGGATGGCAAGTTCAAGGCCAGCCTCAGTAACTTGATGAGACCCTGTCTCAAAATAAATAAATAAATAAATAAATAAATAAATAAATAAATAGTGCTGAGGAAATCATGCCTCCTGCAATGACATGGATGAACCTAGAAGAAACACTAAGAGTCACAGAAGAAAAAAAAAAAAAGGCCTCATTTAGGTGTGAGGTGACTGGAAAGTATCCAGCCATGTGGACTTCAAGGGGCATTGGCAAGAGCAGCCTCTGAGCAGTGCTGCCTGCTGCCTGCAGGGGTCCGAGAGGGAGTGTCTGCCTCGGGCCAGTTTCTTCATGGTCTTCCTCAAGGCAGGACTCAGGGTGCACAGACCTCTCTGCTTTCTTCACTTAGATCTCCAGTGTCTACACTATCCTTGGAGACAGCCTCTTCCAGCTTCCTCCTCACTCATGCCCCTGAAGACATGTGTACAGAACCCATTCATGGCCAGATTGCAACCATGGTCAAGCAGAAAGGGAAAGGACAGTAGAAATTACAGGCGTGCATCTGAAAGGCAGGGAGATGCCCAGGTCTGGTCCTAAGGCTCCAGTTTGTGTGCCCATTTCTAGTAACAAGCAAAGTATTCCCTTTGACTTTTCACCCTCTGTTCTTATTCCCCAAAGTGAAGCTCTTCAAACCCTCCTCAGTGCACTCACTAAAACGTTTCACAGGTCTGATATTCTGCTTCCTGGATAGATTTCCACCCTGGTAGCACACCGGTGCCCAAAGACAACCAGTCAGATAGGCACAAAGAAGCATCTCCTCAGAAGCCAACTCACTTTAAGAACACAGGTTGAATTAAACCTACCTCATGGGCAGCTCTGCCCAGGGAACACTGCCTCACAGAAAAGAACCTCTAGATTATAACCTATAATTATATGCAAATTAAATTAAACCCAATGCATTCATAACATTCCCACTATAGGTATTATTCTTAAATTTAACAAAGTGGTAATCATAGAGGGGCTTAGAAATAAGGAAAGTGCACAACCTCTCTCCTCAGCAGCATTAACAAATAGAAGAAGAGTTCCAACTTCCTCAGCACAGGTGTACTAGGCTCCAGGTAAGTAATATCTGGAGCAAAGGTTGAGATTGGCATTCATTAAGTTAAACCCTTAAAATGACATAACACCAGCACATGGAAAAGGCAGCACACATCACACTCTTGATCTCCGGCTAGAACAGGCCTGTATCATCCAGGAACTGGTCAGATAAGTGGACAAAGTTGGGTCCAAAGGTCTCAATTTAGAGAGGTGGTCAGAAATCCCCAGCTTGATCTGGAGTTCCAGCCACATTCTCCAGTTCAGTTTATCTCAGAAGTGTCCTGTGGGTTGGGTCCTATGGTCATTTTTGAAACTTAATTTTTGATCACCATTTAGCTCCTGATTGCTACTTTCTGGTGTCAGGAACATAGAACAGCAGAGAGTAAGGAGCTGACACACTGAACCTTGATCTCATCCATTCAATCACTGGGGACTTTCACTTCCAAAAGGGGCTCTGTGTTGGTACTGATAAAACCTTGTGTTAGATTATTTAGATACTGGAAGACTAAAAGATGGAATTGTGCCCTTTGTCTACCTCTATCAGGCACAGGGGGCTTTGCATCCCATAGCCTGGAAAAGAATTATGTTTCTAAAAGTCTCCCACACCTGAAGTTCTCGAACCTCAGTCCCATTCTAACAGTTTTGCATCCTGAGATAGCAACGTTCTTTGTCATCAGAGGCAGGAATTTCTGTACTTTATCACATCTAACCTATTACTAGTGTTTGGGATTTTCTTGGATTTGGGAATATTTGCACAAACACAATGAACATACACTTCTTAGGGATAGGACCCGAGTCTAAACATGAAATTCATTTGTGCTTTGCACACAGGTACCCACCTATACACATAGCCTGGAGGTCACTTTATACAACATTTTAGTGTATCCTTGTTCTGATTGTGCCCCATCTCATGAGGTCAAGAGTGGAATTTTCTCCTTGTGGTGTCTGTCATGTTGGTGCTCAGTTTTGGATTTTGGAGAATTTTGGATTTAGGATTTGGGGATTGAGAATGCTCAACCTGTACCTGACAAAGATCTACACGATCTGAAAATAAGAATTTGATGGTCTAAGTAAATCAATGAAAATCTGACTAACTACAAGAGCTATCTCTCAGGACTCCTAAGGGTTTCTGCTCACATATGCTACTCCTCCGAAAGCTGGAGAATATCAGGATCCACAGCTCTCACTATCTCCTCACACTTCTGCAGAGGACCAGTCTTTGGTTCCCTCACGTCATGGGAGATTGGCACGAACACCTCTGATCTTCTTCACTTTCTAGGATAATGCCACACTTGCTAGACATATAATCGGGTAGAGTCAGTGTACCACAAAAGCAATAAAAAAAAGTTCAGAACTGGTCCTAGAAGAAAGGCAGGCCTTCACTCCCTTGTTGGAAAAACACAGCCATTGTCCACTGGGTCTGCATGTATAGTCCCTACTTCCAAGCAAAAGAGTGGGCCCCAGATGAAAGTGATGTTTTCCAATTCGATGTTAGTTGAAGTCCCTGCATGGGGATCTTGGATACTTGTCCAGATTAATAAGAAAGAATGTTGTATACTGGTTTCCACTCAGTTATCAGCTCAGTTAACAGCTGGCAGCATATGCAATTAGTTAGAGCTGGTGATGGACTGGCAAATGTTTAAAAAATAGCTCTCCAGAAAAAAAATCAATAAATAAAAGATCTGATTTGTAGCACTTGCTAATTCCCAGGGTATAAACATCCCACATCGCCTAGATCAAGCTGTCAACATGACATCACTGAACATGACCATCAGGTAGATAACAGGTGCAAATGATATCAGGAGGACAGATAACAGTAAAATATACTAAAATAATTTGGAGTTAATGAACCTGAGTATTTATTTTTATCCCAATTTATTTAATGTATATTTACATAGTTTGATTGCTAATGATGTTGGTGCTAAACAACCAACTTGCGAAATTCCTGATTCTTTAAAAAGAAGCTCCCACAACTCAATGCCAGTCAAAGTCCACACATCATTGAAAGAACCCAAAAGACAGAAAAAGTGAGCACTCATTTTGCAAGCCTAACTTTCACCATGACTAGATGTGACACAGCTGCTCTGGTTATAAGGACCTTGCCGTAAGTTTGCAATAACTTGGCTGCCTTGCATGGACTGCAGTAATGAATATGATGGTCTCTGAAAAATAGAAGATGACAAACCTGGTAGTGGTTGTGCACCAAGGTGACCCCTTGGATAGTAGATAAAATGAGATGCCGGACCCCACCTTGCTTGCAACTCAGAGTAGCACACAAAATGTCCTTAGTCAAGGAAGGGCTCTCTGCCAGAGGAAACACAGATAAAAGTAATTAGTAAACAATCCTGTCCAGAACAAGCCAGTCTCACAGAATCATTTTTTTAAAAATTCAAAACAGTGCAAGTTCCTAATCTTAAAATCTCTTAAATCAAGATGAACATTCAGATGATAAGGGCAAAGCTGTGCCTTTAATTTTTTTAATTGAAACAAAGTAATTGTACATGTATACAGAATACAAGGTGGCTTTTCAATACATATATACAAAAGTTAATCACTGGATCATAATACCTACCATATATGTCATCTCAAATATTTATCATTTGATCATGTTGAGAATATTCAAAACCCTCTCTACTAACCATTTTGCAAGGGTCAACTAATTGTGGTCTACTGTGCTATAGAACACTAGAAGTCATTCCTTCTATCCAACTGCATGTCTATACTCATGAACCATTCTGTCTCTATACCATGCTCCCCTAAACACTCCCAGGCCTCTGGGGAACTCTACCTCTTTGAGATTGATATTTTAGCTTCTACATATAAGTTAAATCATGAGTATTCATCTTTCTGTGCCTGATTAGTTCACTTTATATAATGTCTTCAGTTCCATCCACATTGCTATAAATGACAATTTTATTCTTTTTAATAGTTGAGTAATATTTCACTGTTTATACATACCACATTTTCTTTATCCATTAAGGTTGTGCCTTTTGAGGTTCAAACGTAATTAAAGAGTTTGTCCTAAGCTGAATTGATTGTATAGGAATCCATTTCCACCCTCTACCTCCCCAAACTGGCCCTTCTTCCTGTATTTCCTATTAGTAGGGTACTATTATGGTTTAGATATGAGGTATCCCCCAAAAGCTCATGTGTGAGACAATGTAAGAATTTTCAGAGGTGAAATGATTAGATCATAAGATGTGGAACCTAATGAGTGGATTAATCCACTGATATGAATTCACTGGGCAGTAAGTGTAGACAGGTGGGATGTGACTGGAGGAAGTAGATCACTGGGGTGTGCCTTGGGGGTTTATATTTCATCCCTGATAAGCACAGGGCTTGTGTGTGCTCCCCCCACCCTCTTCTCTCTCTCTCTCTCTTTCTCCCTGTCCCCGCCACCCCCACCCTCATCCTCCTGGTTGCCATATCCTGAGCTACATTCCTCTCCCATGTCCTTCCACCATGATGTTCTGCATAAATTCAAGCCCAGGGCTCTGGAGTCGGCCAACCACAGACTGGACCTCTGAAACTGAACCAAATAAACCTTTCCTTCTTTAAATTATTTTTGTCTTTGGGTCATAGAGATGCAAAGTTGAATAAAACAACACCCATTCACCCCAGATTGCCCAGGACAGTCTTGGTTTTTACCTTCTTTCAAATAAACAGTAACCTCTTTCTTTCTCTCAAGTCCCTCACAGGTCTGTGTGTGGAAGCCTTGATCTTTCCATATAACAGAGCCCTCCATCTGTTTCACTCTAATTCCACTTTCTAAACTTTCTAAACACTTTCTAAATCAGTTTCTCTGGATTCTGTGCCTTCATCCAGCACCCCAGGTCACACCCAGGAGAATGTCAGACCCCTAGCAGCTCCACCCAGATCTCACCTCTGCAATCTGCCTCCTGCTCTGAGTCACAGGACTCTTCCTCAGAAAAAGAGATGGCCAGAAAGAGAAATCTGCTCAAAGGCTTAGGATTGCATTTAAACACTTTTCCCAACCACCAGCTGCCTCTACTTTCTAGAGTGTCCTTCCCATCTGCTCAGTCTGTCTACACCTTCTGCAGGGGCTTTCTCTCCCAAACCTACCTTCCTTTCACAGCTCTGTCTCAGAAACCCACTCCTCCTTCCCACCCTGACCATGGCCCTCCCACTCCCTGGATGTGAGCTCCCTGGATCCATGTGAGCTCAGCTCCCTGCACGATGGTCCACTGCAGGACTCTCACCTCTGCTGTCATGTGCAGCCAGTACCAGCACGTGGCTTAGCACCTTCTAGATGCTTGGACATTATAGAAAATAAAATGTACTTTTTATGAGTAATAAATAGTGAACAAAAATTAGTTCTGACAATGATTACTTGTTTCTCGAAAGTCATTTTTAAAAACAATTTGGGCATAGATGAAACAAATCTGAACAGCTGTACACTAAGAAATTTCAACCCTATGAGATTCTGGAACAGGCAAAATTATTGAGACAGTGAAAAGATCAGTGGTTACTGGAGGTTAAGAGGTAAGGAGGAAAGAAAGGATAAACAGGTGGAGAACAGAGGATTTTGAGGAGACAGTTAAATGATTATATATTATATAAAGATGGTGAACATATGTCATGTAGATTTGTTCAAATCCAAGGAACATACAACACCCAGAGTGAACTCTATTGGCCGCTGGGTGACAATCATGTGTCACTCACTATAGGTTCATCAATTGTAACAAACATGCCACTCTGACAAGGTGCATGGGGGAGGGGCACCATGTACATAGAGATTTTTCTGTACTCCCTGCTCAAATTTCTTACAAACCTAAAACTGCCCCCAAATTAAAATTCATTAGTTAGAAAGTGGTTTTGAACATATGCAATGCAGAGTTCTCACGCATTCCAGAAGCCTGCAACCCTGATTCCTTGTTTGTCTTTTCTCATTAAACATATTTCACAATTTTTAAGACAGTTCTCTTTATTGCAGAAAATGTAAAAAGTGTCTCTTAAGTAACTTCTTATTAAAATGTGAACTAAGGAGGTAAATTGTTGTCAAACATCCCAGCATTTATCTTCGAGTATAAATGGACCCACTGTGTCAGGAAAACACATGAAATATGTAGGAATTATGCTGCTCAAACCTAAGAGCTCCCGGGAGAATGCACCATGAGAAAGCTCACACATGTGGCATTAGGTGAACTCTGTGGGCCTTTGTTTCCTCCAGGTGAGATGAGGAAGTAGACTCCAAGGCACACCCGCCTGGCACTTCTGCAAGGTTAGATCAGGGCCGATGTGGTTACGAGAAGGCATGCCAGGCTGCCTGGCCACCTGGCCTCCTCCTGATCCTGGAATCCACAGTACCATACAGTGCACCCTAAAGAAATTACTGCAAGGGCATGTGACCAGGATCCTGATACCCATAGGAGCCAAGCCCAGCGTGGGTCCTCCCACCTCCCAGAATGCTCTCTTCCTTTGCCTCACTTTGCTTCTTCAAAGTCCCAGCTCCAGTCCATTCTAACTGCTCTGGTGCCTCCTCTTGACTTGAGGACACATCTCTGACTTCCCTGATCTGCTCACTCTCTTACAACCCCTTAATGCTGCACCCTCAAGTCTTACAGACCCCCATGGTTCTCCTCAACTGGAGAGGGCCTCCTCTTCATTCCAAAACCCTGGGCAACTGACCCACAATCTCTGAGCCACAATTAGCCAGTTTGTGAAACAAGAAGATTTAAGTGTATGCCCACAGGGGTTTCTCCTGTTTCCATGAGCTTAGCAGGCTTTCATGCAATCATTGCTGACATATTTGAAGCCACAAAGAGGAGAAAAATGACAACTTCCTTTGTGGAGACACTGAATCAATTCTGAGACATGGCAAAAAATAAATTACTTAAATTTCATAACGATAGTAACAGATCTGACTGCTAGTCCCTTTGTGTCAAAGAAGAGTCATCTGCCTATTTTGGTCCATTAAGCTCTATGTCATATTCATTGGTTGGCCCTTCTACCTTCTTTAAATCTGTCACTGCCTTCCTATGCTACAGAATGGAGTGGCAGTTTAATAGGGAAGGTGAGGTGGCAGTTTAAATGACAGTCATGCTTGGGTTTCCTTGAAATTAAATTGTAAAAACTATAGATTAACTTTCTGTTCTTAACATCATTTAAGTACTGTATATTAATTTAGTAGCTGTAATACAGAATGGCAAAATAAATACAAATTCAGGTATCAAGGAATGTTTAATTCATTTAAAATCCATTAATTTATCTGACTGAAATGCCAAAAATAATTATGTCTTCAAACACGGCTGAATTCAATATGCCAGAGAAGCATTCAAGAATCAGAAAGACATTTGATTTAAATTTTACCCAAGCATGGTCCCACATGCTGAAATTATTTATTGGCCATTCTAACATGTAATTAGGTAGGTAATTCTTTGTCTTTGACAATATTTTCAATGTTCATAATATCTTCCAAATTAGAAAGGACTATACAAATTAGAAGGACTATACAAAGTTTATAATATATAAATTATAACTAAGGACTATGTACACTTTTTTGTATAAAGGCTACACAAAATCCCCAACTGTCAGGCAATCGGGGTTTCATTTATTTCAACCATGTCCTACTTTTTCCCTCCAGTCCTCTCTTTTTCATATTTCTTGTCTCAGAATATTAATCCATTCCTTGATTCAGTGCAATATTTGTATTGATTAAAAAAATAAAAGGTTAGTGACCAATAAGAACTAATCCTGTCCCTAAATGACCAATTTGCACTTGTGAACCAACTCTTTGAACACTGGAGGGTGGTCTCCGGATGGCACACAGGAGACCCAACCCCAGCCTGCACTGTAACCTAAGAAGGAGAAAAAGTATGCATGAGGCACCTGCCCAGAGCAAGGGCCCATTGGGGTCACTTGTGTTCACTGCCACTTTTTATTTAATCCTCACAATTGTCTTTGAAACAGGCGCCAGGGTTTTGCTCAAGGCTGAAACAGACTTAGCAGCCTGTCCAGAGTTGTTCAGACAGCAGGAGGCACTGAACTCAGCCTGTCAGATCTCAGAGCACCTTCTCCTTCATTGCATGCTTCCCATGACATCACTTACTGCAAGAGTCAGTGTGACTCTGTGCCTAGGGACACCTGGGGGCAATGAAGGAAGCCTTGCCAGACATGATGCTGCATTGTGATCAGCAGTCCCTTGCTGATGCGGCTGGCTTACAGGCCCACACACAGGCCTCAACCCTGTGGGCCATGGTGCCTGGCATAGGGCAGCACTCACTCACTCATCCACCCAGTCCTCCCAAACACATCGCTCCAATGTCTATCATATTTATATCAGCATTCTTCCGAGACCCTGGGGGGACACTAAGGTGGCCATGTAGGCACACCTCCCTAGCACTCAGGTTTCACCTGACATGTTCCCCACCCCAGGGATAAGTTGTCTAAGGGTTCATCCTCTCCTCCAGCCCTCACTCTCACCCATGTCACCCTATTTAAACTTCTTCCTAGCAGCCACCAGTACCTGAATTTATCCAGCTTTTTAAATTTGTTTTTAAAACAGAATTTGGCATTCAGGTTCCTGCCTAAGACTCACTTCTCCTCCATACTACTTCAGGGTACATGCTGTTCCACATATCTGGTTCCCAGCTTTAGCCACCCACACCCAACTGTGAGTCCACCCTGGGGTCTGGGGCTCTTCCTGTCTGATGGAGGACTTTGCCCTCCCTGGGTAAGCCAGACCCTTTTCTCTGTGTGTCCTCCCAGTACCATAGTTTGCTCCATTGTACAAAATAGTACCAGAGCACACAGACAGCCCACACACTATCTTTCATGGTCGAACATTCCCATATGAACAGACTGCTCACCTAGGAATACTTGTGAACCAACAGATGAGCACATGAGGGCCCCTGGCATTTAGTCACTCATTCATTCATTTAATAAGCATTAGATATTGGCATCTTGTGCTCTATTTTCCATATGCCAAGTTTATAACTGTTAGGCACAGCCCTTATGATCAGAAAAGAGACATTCAGAACAGCACACAGTGGTCAGGGCCATAATTGGGAAGTCAAGCCCCAAGATGAGAATCAAGGTAAGGCCACCTAACACTGGGGGTAGGTCAAGGAAAGCTCCCCAGAGGAAAATATAATCTAAAAATAATAGTATAATAGAATTAAATAGTAATCTAAATAAAAACAATAATCTAATAATAAATCAGAAAACATAAGAGAGTGAGAGTATGAAATCAAATGAACTGAGGCAGAGGGGGAAACCAGAGGTATAAGGTCAGTCTTGGTGGAGGTCCATGCAGGCATAGAGGTTAAGGAATGCTCAGGC
The DNA here is from genome assembly GCA_020662805.1 of Glaucomys volans. Lineage (NCBI taxonomy): Eukaryota > Metazoa > Chordata > Mammalia > Rodentia > Sciuridae > Glaucomys > Glaucomys volans. Next base: position 293,217 of record JAJEJO010005278.1, on the reverse strand, counting down.
CTCCTCTCACTCTTCTCTGGATTGATCACACCCACCTTCTGCTCCATCATTCTCTTCCCTGACCCTCCTCTTCATCCATCTCACCAGTCTCTCAGAGTCTTTGTTAACTCAGAGTTAACTCAGAGTCCTTGATGCCAGCTGCCTCCTAAGAGGACTCTGAGCAGCCATGTCTGGGAGACTGGACCATAGGAAGGCATCAGCATATGTGTTCAAGTAGAATTACTGAAACATCAGTGTTCCACTCCACAGACTCAGGTATGCACTATAACCTTATGCCTACACATTGGAGAAAGTACTAAAATAATAGAATTGCCCCACAAGGCAGCTCATCCACAATAGCATTTAAAGAAAATGTGTAGCTAACAATGTATCAAGTATGACCTTAGTAGATAAATTCATTTATTTACAACATAACTATACATGATTGCTCAGTGCTATGTTGAATATTATGGAGATGCAGGATTTAATAAGAAACTGGTTCTGCTCTCAGTGAGGCTATGGACTACTATAGGAAAGGAGGTATCAGAAACAAAAACATATTGGCTTCCCCTTATATGTAACCTGATGCTTTTCTCTCACAGCCTTTAAAATCCTATCTTTATTTTGTATGTGAGGTATTTTCATTATAATGTGCCTTTTAACAGACTACTCTTGATATAGTTGCTCAAACAACTAGAAGTTGCAAAACTTATTTGGTGATGTCACAAAAGAAATAATGATGAAGATTATTATAAGACTATTTGCAGTGTTTTATGTGGACAGATTTGGATTCATTTGTTTTATTTCCCCCTACTAGTGTTAGATTTAAGTTTTAAAATATACCTAATAACATGTTGGTATTATTAAATTGATCCTGTTTAATTATTAATAAAATTATGGCCTAAAGTATAGCGAAAAGAAAAAAGAAAAAGAAACAAAAACATCAGCAATAAGTGCCAGGGCTGGAGGAAATTCACATCACTACATGGACCCCTCAGCATACAATGGGGGATTGCATCACCCATGCCAGGCACAGCAGACACACAGATGTTATGGCCTACAAGAAAGGTGACTCTAGAAGAGTGGGTAAATGTAAGGAATAAGAGCATGAAGAATTGCCTTTGATAAATGTCTCCTTAAAGATCTTGCCCGCAAAGGAGGCAGGGGCCATCCTTCTGAACGAGATGCCCCCAGCTCTAGGACACAGAGCACAATCGGAGTTTAGGTCAAAGAGACAGGGTAGCACACTCCATGAGCAAAGACACAGAGACCAGAAAGCCCCACACAATATTGGAAGGGTTGTTCAATTTAGCTGGAGCACACGGTCTGGCAAGGTTGGAAGAGGCTGAACCAGACCCCTTCAGGTCTCAGGTCTCATAGTCAGGCTAAGAAGGTTGTGCTTTCTTCTGAAAGAAATTCCTGGGAAATCCATGTACCTCTCTGACAACTCAACTCTCAAAACTGGCACAGGGAAATTACCAAGCACTTCTTACATAAGCAGCCCACCTGCAAAGATGATAAGCACACGCAAAACCACCATCTTCACTTTCCGCAGTATCTCAATGGCTTCAGAGGGCTTCTCCAGCTGCTGGAAAACTTGACACATCTCAACAACACTTAGGAGGGAAAAAAAAAGAATGGCATTTAAGGATAAAAATCTGCATTGTTACCATGCAGTAGGCTAGGCCATAACACAGGTAAGAATTGTCCCCTCTGCTCATAGATATTGTACAAGAACACAAGAAAAGCTCAGATAACAAAGTTTGGACCTCCAGAGAACTGTTTTCTATTTGTTTGATTCTCTTGAAATGCAAAGGTAAGTGACTCTTTAGTCATGATGGCAGCCTCTGTGACAACATGGGTGAATCTGGAGGACATTATGTTATGTGAGAAAAGTCAGGGACAGAAAGACAAATATCCTGTGTTGCCGTTCATATGTAGAGTCATTCATAAAAAAGTTGACCTCATGAAGTTAAGAGCAGAATAGTTCCAAGAGACTGGGGAGAGAAGGGGCATGGATGAGGAGAGGCTGTTCCATGGGTTCAATGCTGGTTAGATAGGAGGAAGGAGTTCTGGTGCTCTATGGCAGAGCAGATGCCTACAGAGAACAATAATGCACTGTATATCTCCAAACAGGAGAGAGGATTGTGAATGTTCTTACCACAAAGAAATGGTAAGTGTTTGAGGGGATAGATATGCTAATTACTCTGATTTGATCATTATAGATATTGAAATATCACATTGTACTGCATAAGTACGTTCAACTAATATACATCAATCAAAAAACAAAATAATACACTTTTAAAACATGATGGTATGTAGAGCTCTGGTGTAAATTCCCTCTGTGGAGTACTGAAAAAACTAAGACGAAAGCTGAGATGGGGGAGAACAGGGTTGCCAGGACCACCTTCAGCTCAAAAGAAAATTCCAAGCAAACACTAAAGTCAAACACTACACAGTTTTGGATCTGATGCAAAGAGGAGATGATCCAGGAAAATCTGGAAGCTAGCATTCAAATTTTGAGGTTATGATGGTTCTTGTGCCCAAGGGATACCTATTTCATTAACTAAGAACATCCTTCCAAGCTATAAAAAATTATTGGATTTGAGATACAGTTTTATAGCAACAGAACTAACAGAAAATAGCTCAGTATGTCTGATGAGAAGTGAATAAGGGTTCAGAGTGCATCTCTAATCTCCATGTGGGGCTGAGACAAAGGCAGACACAGGCAGGGACCATGAACCTCTGAAAAGTCTTGTCATGCCCAGGAAGAATGGATGTAGAATGTGCAACCCCTTTGGGGCTCTGCACACCAATAGGAGGAAACTGTCCCACCTAAGACAGCAGACTGTTTCCAGAGCACAGCAGCTATATAGGACTGGAGCTCTTCAGAATGGGTTTCCTTTGACCCAGCATTTAGGAGTGGAAGGGCTTAGAGGTGATCAATCATTTAGAGTTATATTGAATATAAAGAAAGCAGAAGCCAACAGCTGCCTGGAACTTTGCTGTATTTGTGTAGTTTCCTGGAGCTACAACTTCAATATTCTGTGTGAAGTGGGTGAATTTACATTCTTGGCTAAATACCCAATAGTAGTAGGACCCTTGTTTGCCAGAGTGTGTGCACAGAGAAAAATTATTTATGTGCCAAGTGAATAGAACACAATGATTTTGCTTTTGAAAATAATTTACTTTTGAAAAACTCTTGAAGGAATCCAAATCATTTGAATGCCAAATAATAAGCCAAATAATGAAAATGAAAGACTGGACTCAGATCACTCCATTGTAGAAGCCAACTTCAGAGCATGATGAAAGTCAAAGGTCACTTACCCTGATTCACTGTTACTCCTGCAAGGCTACTGAAGTGAAGAAAAACATGAGGTGAATTAGGTGTTGGATTACCTTTCATCTGTCAATGAGACTTTTTGCCAGTATTCAATCAATACAAATAATCTTCTCAGGTATTTCTTGAAATACGATAATGGTTTGAAGTCATAAGGAAAATGCATCATGTCATCCTGGGGCCAGTCTTCTTTTGCCGATGTGCCATTCTTTCCAACAGTTGCATTAAAGAAAATCTCCAAAATTTGATGAAACACAGTGCTTATAGCATTGTCCCACTGGGAGTTGTTCAGAAGGAGCCCTTTCCTTGAGAGGGCTATTCTACTTAACACAAACTGGGCTGCTTTTTCAAGTTGATGATGGGTTATGTTCTCAATCAAAGATGTGTTGAAAGATAAACCTTTACTTAAATAATCTCCATACTCACTTTCAATTCCACTGGAGGCCTGTACAACTGTTTCTATGGTTTTCAAAAGGTTATGGAGATGCTGGGCAAATGTCAGCAACAGATTAAAAACATCCCAGTTATCCTTCTTCAAGCTATTCCAAAGACTTTCTAAGATAACATTAATCACCATTTTCAAGTATGTTCCTATTTCTGTGCTGCTTTCTGTTAACATTTTATCCAAAAAACGAATCACTTCATGAATCCTTTCCTGCTTTGTATCTTGAGGGCTAGAATTTGGATTGAGCTGTAAAATGTCCATTTGGCTGGTAATGTTATTTATAGGAACTAAACAATTCAGAATTTCTTCCCATAAATTGACAGAATCTCTAGAAAATATATGAGACACATTACCAAATGCCACCAGAAGATGCTCCAAAACTCCCAAATCAATTTTCACAGAAGTTAAAAATTCAGCTGTTTCTTCCAAAATATCAGAAAAGTCCTTGGATTGGTTCACATATGAGAGTATGACAGATGACACACTGAAAATATCAGAGTTTTGTGAAATATTAGGTTTGACCCCAATCATCCCAAAGGCCAAGTCAAGAAATGGCAGTAATGAATCATTTATCTTTTCAAATATAAAATGATCTACTTTTTTCAAAGTAGTTAATTCCTTCACAAGATGTTGAACCCGTTGGTGCATGACGGAATAGAGAGTGTCAAAGAATTTCATGGTGTCCTTGCTACTGGAGATGAAATGAGTGTCAAAAATCATGGTCATCTGCCTTGCGACTTTCTTGGCTAGCTTGAGAAGTTTCACAGTGGAGTCCACTAAGATGGCAAGATCTCTCAGCTCAGCACTGTCATTCAACAGCATAGTCAGAGTTCTAGACATTTCCAAGAGGGGTTCTGGAACACGACTATTCTCAGAAACTCTAGAAATAACACCAAGTAATCTCTCAGTAATTTCAAAAGTTTCTCTGTTTCTTAGAAGAAATGAGTTATGTATAAAGGAAAGCAAATCAGTGAGGTTAGAAAGTATAACTTCTTGGAGTGTAGGATATAAGCTGTGGAAGTCCTTATTGAGAGAGTTTAAAAGAGTGTCCATAAGATTTGCTATCTCTGTGGAACTTTCTCTCACAAGATGAAGAACTGACTTGAGATTTTGATTAAGTTTGAGGAGCTCCTCAGGACTATTTACATGGAAAAGCAACTGACTCACCACTGTAAGAAAGTCCAAATTATCTTCAGATTTATTCGTTATTGAGGTTTCCTTTACAAAGGCATGCAATAAATCTGTTATGAATTCTAGTCCTTGATGGTTATCAAAATAAAGTTCCCCGTTGTCTAATATAAATGAGCTTTTGATTAAATGATATATAGTCTCCTTTAAACTTGAGAAAAAGGCCATCAATCTGTCTTCATTCTTCGAGGTAAGAAATTGATCCAATTTCAGAATGTCTAGAATTTTATCTTTTGGAAAAAAACTAAAAAAAGTAAAATATATATATATGAAATTTAATTTTTAATACATTAGCAATGAGTGATTTAAATATATAGTGACTATTATTTTATTTGTTTTTAATAGCATCATGGAAGAATAATATTGACTGAAATATGACATGCTAAAATAATTCCATATCACAATTAATATTTTTGTTGTCAAATAATGAAAAGAGTGAAGGGATTTCATAGAGAATTCTATTATAATTTGTCGAAACTAACAATTTAAAAAGCCACTTATTTTTGTATTTAGAAAAGAGGCAAAATGATTACAAGGTGGTTCTGAAAAACTGGAAAGCCTATTTATATTTTTCTGAATTTTAAAAAATAATAGCAGATCATTTGAACACTGTGATGGTTTTGCAATCCATCAACTTGACTTGGCAGGACAGTAGGCCCAGAATAACCTTTTTTGTATATCTCTGGGCTTAGTGGTCTACAAGGAAGAGTTCCTCCAGAGAATTGAAGGATATATAGGAGTCAGAGGCCATTTTTGTCGTGTAAATATGCCTCCTATCAGCTATTCAATCCAACACTAACCTAGTGTTGGAAAACAGATTTTGCAGATGTGATTCAAATCCCTGATCAGTTAATTTCGTGGTAGCTAGAGGAGACATTGTCCTAGCTGGACCTGACATAATCAGTTGGAAGTTTGTAAAAGACAATGTGGGTCTTGCCTGACCTAAAAACTCCAACTGCAGCTGGGTAGGCAACTGGTCTCCCTTGTCCCTGAGTCTTCCTTCTTGACCACCACCTGGGACCATACGTTTCATTTCATGCCTCTGGTGTTCCTGCTGACTGTGATATTCCCCTCCTGACAGCTTTCCCTACTGATTTGGAACTTGCTTATCCAGTGCCCAAAGTTATGTAAGCCTATTCTTTCAATTTAGTCTATGCTGGTTCCATGATTGAGTCCTGACTGAAACAAGATGAAATAAACTGGAATTTCCCTTCAGCATTTTTACTGATAACCTTCAAAGAGATTTTTTAAAATACACGAATAAACATAATGTGACTATTGATTTTAGTGTTTCCAAATGCAAACATCACACTAGACGAACTGGAATAAAAAAATATTTAAACCCTTCATATGTGATTAGACAGTTAATACAGCAATTCAAATTATGAACATTCTACACATGAATATTCATCCATAAAAACTAACTTTTCTGTTCCATATAAAATTGAATTTCATAATTATTTTCATTATCTAAAAAATAGAAGAAAATAATATATGACTACTTATCACAGGTTAGGTCTGAATGCTTACTGTTTAAGAGGCAATAACCAAAATTATTTTACTTGGATATTTTGATAAAATTCTCATGAAGACACATTCACTTTAAATGTCATTCAAAATTTTTAGGTAGAACTGCTGTCTCTTGGCATTTCTATACTCCAGAAAAGAAAGTAGTTTGAGATATACTGCAATCAAATGAACTATATCCAAAGAAAAAATACACTCACCTCATCTCTGCAACAATATCTTTGTGGAAGTCTTTTAGCAGAAGAGATATTTTATCCTCAGAATTTCTCTTTAGTAAAAGGGAGAAGAATGTTCTCAAAAACTGTTCTATGAAATCCCCTGTGCTCCTGGGAGAGAGAATGGTTTTCCCACCATTTTCTGATGGCAGATGATTAAAGGTGAGGTTAATGAAATTCATTTTTTGAAGGTCATCATCACTTAAATTTGGGGTCACTTCTTGAGACCTCTCAGCTAAGTTATTGATGGAATTAATCAGAATGCTTTCAAAAAGCAACTGAACAACTGAGAAATTGGTTAGTTGCTCTTGATTTAGCAGATGAGTAAGGAAGTCAACATCAAAATTGCTTTCTCTAGAAATGCTTTTCAGATAACCCAAATAGTTAGTCATATCTTTAGTTATATCATCAATTGAACTCTCTCTGGTCACAGGAACAAATAATGTTTGTATCAATTTGGAGTAATCTTTGTTTTCAATTTCATGAAGCCATTTTTTTGTGACCAACAGAAAATCTTCAATAATTTCTAATGTACTCAGTGGTGATGAATCCAAGCTTTCCAGAAAGTGGGAAAGTTGTAAAACTAAGCTTTGAAGAGCCATTGAATTTATACTTTGGATTTCCTCCTTAATTATAGAGAACAGAGTCCTGATACTAAAGTCATGGGTGAGGTCTTTCATGGTTTCTTTAAAGTCAAGCCATAGTCCCTCAAGGTTGTAAATAGTGTCACTATTTTTAATAAAACTTGTTAATGCTTCTAAACTATCACCCCTGAGACTTGCATTCAGAAGAATCGTGAGTGGAGAGAGTAAATAATCACTGTTATTTTCTAGGCTCCAATCCCCAGCAATCAACCTGATCATCCTTTCCAAATTTAAGGAAATATTATTTTGGACAAATTTCTCTGTGCCTTCAGTAATGTTAAGAATCTTATTTAAACCTACCAGTTTTTCAAGAGTGTTTTCCCCAGATGTAGTTTTTGTAAAATTGACATTTTTTAGCTTTTCTATGATTTGCAAAACAATTTGCTTTATTGGACCACCAGGACAATGTTCAGCAATGCTGTCACTACTTTGATTTCCAGAAAATGGAACAAACTGTAACACCTTATGCCAAAATTCTTGTACAGTTTTCACTAGAGAGGTTTTAGCATGGAAGACTTCAGACAGTGCCAGAAGGATGGAATTCCAGTCTGCTAATTCATGAATTACACAAATCACTTTCCTACTTATTTCCATTCGTGAACTTTCATTTGAACATTGTGAATCTTCACCTGGGGGAGGCAAGTGGAGATGGTCAAGTATTATGGCCACTTGATGATAAAAGGAAGAAGACATAAGCCCATGGACTTTACAGGCTTCCAATTTTGGATTCTGCTGAAATCCAGAAGTTGTATGATTCCAGCACCAAACCACAGGAAGGCAGGTTAAAGCCTCTGAGACAATAGCTGGATGGTCTGATATTAATGTGACTGTATCCAGAAGAGCTTTCATCACAACAGCAAAGTCCTCCTTGGTGATGTTTGAAATGCTTATGCCATGAAGAAGTGTGAAGTTATGAACGTCTCGGAGGGCCTCTGTGAGGTTTTTGTCAGCCACTCTCTGCAGGAGACTCACAACATGAGGAAGAGCATAGTACACATCCACCACTGCGTTCACATCATCCTTAGGAAACAGGCGGGAGAGCCTAAGCAGGTGATTGACATTCCAAGCATGGGAACTGTCTACAAATTTCTCCATCAAGCCAACAAGCAAGTTGACCCCTGAATTGCCCATATCTAATCTACTGAGATTCTTGAAGAAATCCACCAGGCTTTCACTAATGTGTTCAAGCTGATCTACTACAAGGTCTATATCTGCCTTCTTGAGAGTATGCATGAGAGAAGCCACCTTCTTTAAAACTTGAGCATGACTTGTATTTTGTGGGATATTGTGAGAAACAGTGGGCATTAAGGAGTTGAACACATCCCTCATCAATTGAATACCAAGATCCATAGCTTTCATTAGGTCTTGTGAAATTATTTCTGGTGAGTTTTGAAGATCATGAGATAAGCTGAAAGCAAGGTAATTAGCTAAATGATACATTGAATTGCCTAAACTCTTTATATCATTTTCCTTTGGGCTCATAGCAAATATACTAAAATAGTTTTCAGTTTTAGAAGAGGAATTATTTTCCAGGATATTAGAGAAAATATCTTTTACAAGTTTCTGAATTTCTTTCCCCAGTGCTATTAAATGCAGCCAAAGATTTTGAAACTGGTTGGGAATCTCATGTGACATTTCTGTGGGTCTTAGAACTAAGTCATTAAAATATTTCCAGTTGGATTGGGAGACAAAATCAAAGTCTCTGGTTAAGTTGTTTACAATCATCCTTACTTGTTTTGTGGAATCATTCAAAAAAGCTAATAAAATTTCAAATTTTGGTACTTTCTCGTTTTCAAAGACTGTAGTAAGTACAATATTTAGAAAGTCAGTTATGTCTTTCAAGTAAATATTTACACAATTTATATTTGACTCATCCAAAGAACAAAGAGGTTTCTTTATATTTAACACCCAAGTTACCATTTTCAATGTAGAGTTCATTTTGTCATCCATATCTTTGAAACTCCCCCAAATACTGTCCAGATGGCCTTGTGAAAAACTTGAATTATACATCACATATAGATGGTTGATGGCATCTATCCATGCCGTGCATCCTCTCAGTCTACTCACTGTGTTCCCAGAGAATAATGTGGAATATAACACATCCAGAATATGCACTGTCTGCTGTGAGGTATTTACATGAAATAAGCCTTCTTTTAAAATCAACTCAGTTACATTTTGGAAAACATCAGCACAGTACAATAAATCTTGATCATGGGACACATTTTTAAGAAATAATATTGTTTCTCTTAGCTTGGTGATGACACTTTGAAGTTTGTTATCTCCATGATCTGTGAGATTATTTAAAAGAAAATGATTTATCAAATCTACATTACTACTATCCATATATTCTGAGATCTGGCTTAACTCAATGAAAACCTCAAGCAGAGAATATAAAAACTCTCTGCTTGTGTTTGTGTTCAATGGAAGTGTCTCTAACTGGTGCAGGGTGGTTTCCATGGTGAAAAGGGATTTCTCTACTTGGTCCAAGTTAAGTGATTTTACTGCAACTAATGCATCACCTAATGCTACCCAGAGATCCCTGAGATCCATCAAGTCATGCCAATCCTGCAAATCATCACCTTGAGTCACATTTTTAAACAAATTTAGTATGAGTCTAGCTGCACGATGGGTGGGAAAGACTCCCTGGCAGCTTTTAGAAATTTTCACATCATTTTCTAATTCATCCAAAAGTTGAGTGAGCCCAACATGAAGAGAAGTAAAGATATTCAGGTCAAACTTAAATATTTGAGATATGCTTCCCCAGATTTCAGTCCACATTTGAAGCCATGAAATGGTGCAGTGAACGGCCAAAAACTCATTCAACATGCTGACATTTGCCGAGAGGTTTGAAAAAATTCGTGACCATGGAAGACTAAATGAAGATCCCTTGTCTGTTAAATAATTCATAGAGGAAATGATTTCATTATCCAAAACAAAGCATTCATTACCCAACAGGGCTTCTACCGAACCATTGAAGAGCTGACTGACATAATGAAATAAAGACATGCGAAAATCTTCATCTACTATGAGCAGCTGCTTGAGGCCTGTCAAGGTAGCATGGATCATTTCCAATTCTTGGCCCTCTGTAGACATCAGGGATTGAGTTTGAAGCTCCAAAAATTCAAAAACTGAAAACAACTTCTGACAATAAGATACTTCAGAAATTCTCCCAAGAATTCCTGCAGTCTCAGATAAAAATTCAAATGCTTTACTGATGTTTTGGAAATTAAATTGTTTTATGATGTCCAAAATATGTCTTGAGATTTGGGTAAGGTACATTAGCAGAGAATCTCTACTCTGCATGCTCAAGAATTTATAAATATATTGGTAAAAGGAAGAATAAATTTGCAGAAGTAAAGCTGAATCCTTGTCTTTGAAGACATTTAAGTATATGTATGTCAAAATATTATCAACTTCCTGTTTTTGAGGTTCAGAAAGGGCTGAGAAAAGATCAGATGCATTCTTTACAGCATAGACTGTGTCCAGAGCTTCTGAGACCTGATCCTGTGTCAGTAACCCAAATTCATAGAGACTATTCATCACAGTTTCACTTAAATGTACAAAATCCATGTTCACTGCCGGTGATTTTGGCCAATTTGAATGGAATAACTGGGAAAAGTTTATGCTTTTACTAAAAATTTTCTCATTTTCTGGAACAGAAAAATTTAAAAGTGAAGACAAGTTTTCCAATTTAGCTTTTTCTCCTTTAGAAATACCGTAGAGCCATAATTCTAGAAGTTTGGGATTAATTTCAAGAAGTATTAATTCCATGAATCTCAAAATATTTTTAGATTGGCTCCTCATCCAGTGACTTCCAACAGTTTGCAGTTTTTCAATCACCTCTTTCCCAAATTCTAAAAGCTCCTGAACTTCACCAGCAGGTGGATCTCTCTCTAAACTCTTAAAGTGATTTATCCACAAAACACTTTTATTGAGAACTTCCTTGGTGAGAGATGAGTTGTGGAATTTGGGAACCCTGAAGGAGTTGAAAGGATTAGGTACTAGTAATTTCTCCCAAAATTCCACAAATGATAAAAGAAAGTTCATCTGTTCATCATCAGAGGCATGAAACTTCTTTTCCATCACCAGAAGGTGCTTTGTGCAGTTTAAGGCCCTACAACATTAATAGAGTTGTTTTAGTATCAGAAATAAAAAATAATTCATCGTATCAAATTTCTAAGATACTGATCACTTACAGTAAACCTAAATGAAATATTTACTAGATAACACATTTCCTAGTAGACATTAAAACTAATGTGAGCATTTGCAAGTGTTTTAGAAATCCACAACACAGTTGCATATCTTTAGATTTAAATGTTGCCTACAATCAAAAAGACTGCATGCTTAAATTTTTCTCCTGTGAATTCATATGTAAAGGATATTCATTATTAAAGATAAGATTGCTGTTTATTCCAAAAGAATCTTAGGATTCATTTTCACATTTCATTTCAAAATGTCTTCGGCTATCAAGGTAGTCCAAATAGTGAGATGCATTAGAAACGGCGCCTGCATGATTCAAGGAAAACCACTGGGATTCCCTTTTCCAGGAGGCAATTCCAATGCTCTTTTATGTTAGATGGGGTACTTTCTCTCCAGGTGTTTATTTTTAGAGTACGAAGAGTCCTCAGGCTGGAACTGTGACTCAGAGGTAGAGTACTTGCCTAGCATGTGTGAGGCTCTGGGTTCAATCCTCAGGGCCACATAAAAGTAAATAAAAGGTATTTTAAACAATACAAAGAGTTTTCAGAAGAGCAACTCAGAGGTTGTGAGATGTCCACTCTTGCAGAACTAACTTATAACTCAGAAGTCACAGCCACTTTGGAAATCCTTGGTGTTTCAGAAATCAGATTGTTCAGACTTTAGAAAGGTTACGTGATAAGGGTATTAGATAAGTGTCTACACCGCATGGACCCAGGCAGCCCTAACACCATGTTGATACTCCTGTAGTGACCTCTGTGATGGATCTCCCCATGTGGGAGTCACCAAACCTGAAACAGCTACACATGGCTTGGTGATGTCCCTGCTGTGTGTGCTATGATGCCAGCCACAAGAACAGCTTCTATTGTCAGTCTTCAAATCAGTCCAGAATTATGGATAAAGAATTTCAGCCTTTACTGGCTATTAATGTCTGGAAGGGTGAATTCCTCTCTAACTTCTTTAACACTCCATGCTCTGGCACACAGTACTATAGAAAAGACCAAATGAAGGAATGTTATTGTCTTCTCTAAAATATCTGAGATCAGAGCACTATTTATATCTAGTGCATTATATATATATACATATTATATATATATGCATGTATATACATACACATATATACCTACATATACATATGTGCATATGCATGCTCAATACATATACAGGTGTGTATACACAGACACACATATATATATTCACATGTGTGTACATTTATACATACATACATATGTGTATATACACTAATTGTAGTGTCAATTGTTGTTTATAAAACAGAGTAGCTATTTTCAAACAAGTTTTGGAAAAACTCCCCACCAGGAAAAAAAAAATGTTCTACTCTTAGGAATTCAATATAAAAGTAGCCTAAGCCCAGCCCTCTATAGACGTACACTACATAAAAATAACTACTGTGCAAGTCATACGAATTAGTAGAGAATACAAAAATATATTTGTACTGAGAACCGAGAGGTTTATGGAGTATTGATAGTAGTCGAAGTAACAACTGAAGTAGAAGTCGATACCAGTTTGTTCATCTCACTTTACAGTTTTTGAAACACTTTCACAAGTACAATCTTAGTTCATTCCTACAATAGCCTTTTGAAGTACACATCATTTCTATTTCATGGAAAAATAAATATTTAAATTTTTGTATTTAATCACACTGTTAGTGCATGGCATGAACAGGATGTGGCCCAAATTTTTTTATTTTGAATTCAGTTTTGTGTGTATGTGTGGTGCTGGGAATCAAATCCCAAGACCTTAAGCATGATAGGCAAGTACTCTACCACTGAGTTAAACCATGCCCTTGAATTTAGCTTTAACATTAATTGTACTTAATTTCTAATGTTTTTACATTCATTATATCAACATCTAATTATCTAGCATCTTTCATGAAAGACACTGCATTGATTGTAATGGATATAAAAATGAATACATCGTTGAAATACATCTAGACTACTTTTATTGTTCTCTTTCTATTGCTATTAAATATTTGAGACTTTCAGAAAAATGAGGAATTATGAATTTGACATCAGCAAAGGGGTTGACTTTTCAGAGTCCATCCCATTGTCCTTTTTTCTGTGCCTGCTGATAACTGGGATTTAAAAGTTTCACCTTGGTGATGAACCTCAGGTCTAGAGAGGTGTAGCCAAATTGTCCTCAAATTTTGGTGTATACCAAAATCATCTGTGGAATTTGATAAATATGCAGAAGCCTGTACCCTACACACAGGGCAAGATTTAGCATGTCTGGAACAAGGTAAAACATTTGTATTTTTAGCAAACTTCACAGGTAAATTCGAACCACTCTCAATTTTGAGGGCTGCTATTCTAATGTAAAGGTTCTATCCCATCAAGTCCCAATGCAGCCCACAAACAATAAAAATATGCTTTTAAACTGGACACAACATCTGTAATCATATATAAAAATCCCCATCTCAAAATATGCATTGAAATAGTCATGCAGCAAATAATCTGTCATATTTATTTCCCAAAACCACTTCCCCTCCCTAAAGTCTCCAGAACTATCAGAATCTAAATCATTGATCCTGTGTTTAAACTTTAAATAATTGAGGCTATTTTTCAAAGAAACACTTTAGATATCTGCTATAAATCATGTAATAATTGAAGAAAAATCGTATTACTATAATCATATTGCTTTCAAAACCCACATGTTATAATGTAGATATGAGGTGTCCCCCAGGAGTTCACTTGTGAGACAATGAAAGAAAGTTCAGAAGTGCAATGATTGGGTTGTGAGAATCTTAACCTAATCTGTGCATTGTTTCCTTGATAGGGACTAACCAGGTGATAACTGTGGGCAGGTAGAGTGTGGGTGGAGGAGGGGTCACTGAAGGTATGCCTTTGGGGTTATATTTTATCTGTGGTGAAGGGAGTTCTCCCTCTCCCTCTCCTGCTCTCTCATGTCCTGAGCCACTTTCCTCTATCACACTCTTCTACCATGATCTCCTGCTTGACCTCAGGCCCTGAGGAATGAGCAAGTCATCTATGGGGTGAGACCTCTGAAACCATGAGTGCCAAGTAGATATTTCCTCCTCTAAAATTGCTCTTGTAAGTTCTTTTGGTCACAGCAGCAAAAAAGCTGACTAAAACAGCATGGAAACTTGGGTCATATGTTCTATAAAAAAGTATTTATTGAGCACCTAATATGAAATACTGTGTCAATATCTAAATCAAGTTCATGAACAGTAAAGAAGGCATGTCCTATCATTAGATCTTGCTTATCTTCAGATGATAGTTAAATTATAACCTGCAAGTTAAATTCTAATAACTTACCTGGATATGGAAGTTTTTGGAGAAGTCAATAAGTCATTCAAAAATGCAAAATAATTGTCACTGATGATTTTCCAATCCATGTTTTCTGCAAAACAGGGAGAGTTCTTAGGGAAATCTAAAAAAATTGATACTAAATTTTATGTAATAGACAAATCTAGACTAGTGAAATGTTGCAGTAGTTCACCTAATATTATTGAAAATGAAAAAAAGAAGGATTAGAAATTTGTGATTTGATATCTGCTTTTCATTCAAGGTGAATTATCACTAGCCAGTGGCAATGCAGAACACTGACACATGAAAGACAGAAAACAAACAAGGTGCTTAATGCCTCACTTTTGTTGGGGCTGGCTTTGAACTCTCGATCCTCCTGTCTCAGCCCCCTGAGCCACTGGGATTACAGGTGTGCACCACCATACCGGCCCAAAATATCTTATTTATTGATAAAAAATAACAGACATAATAGAAAAAGTTGTCTTTATTCACATGTGGTATGATCATATACATGTGGTATGATCTATAGAAAATATGATGAAATCTATAAAAAGATAACAAAAAAGTACATTGAACAAGTTTTTAGGATATAAAATCAATATTCAAAAATCAAACATGTTTATACATAATCAACAAACCACAGAAGACTGATGTTTTTTAAATCACACAATCAACAATAATTAACAATAGCATCAAAAATACAAAATTCTTAGAGATAAGCCTGACATAAGACATGAAAGACTTTTAAAATGAAAACTGCAAAAAGTTGACAAAATAAAAAACATAGTAAGCAAAGATATATACTATGTTCATGGTTCAGAAGACTCAAAACAGTTAAAAATTATCAATTATCCCTAAAGTGAACTATAGATTCAATTCAATCCTGGTTAAAATTCCAGCAGAATATTGAGAAATTGAAAAGCAGATTGTAAAGTTCACATGGGACAGAAAACAACATGCTAATACTACTTGATTTTAAGACTTCTTATGAAGATATGCTAATCAAGGAAATAAAATATTGATGTAAACACATGTAGATCACTGGAACAGAACTAAGAGTCCAGAGAAAGACCCAATTATTTGGATGACTCTCCTTTGCCCAAAGTACAAAAGCAATTCGGTGGAGAAGGGAGAGCCTTTACAACAATTTTTATGGAGCAGTGGTATATCTGTTTGCAAAAGATAAATAAACTTCAATATATGCCTGCATAATATGCAGAAATAACTCAAAATGGACACTATACCTAGATTCAAAGCATAAAGCGATTACATTTCCAGAAGAAAATGAAAGCAAAATTCTTTGTGACAAGAAAGTTAGTAAAGATTTCCTAGTTACAACACCAAATTTATGACCCTCGCCCCCCCAAGAAACAAAGAAAGAAGTAAAAGAACTCCATCAAAATGAAAACTTTGCTACTGGATGACATTGCTAAGAAACATGAAAACATAATGCACAGACTAGGGGAATATTCACTAAACAGATGTCTGACCAAAGGTGTATATCTTGAATATATGAGCAACTTTCAAACTCAATAAATATAGAAACAATTTTAAAAGTAGGGAAAAGATTGGAACACACACTTCATAAAAAAAGATATGCAGATGGCACATAAACACATCAAAGTTGATGTTGAAAATCATTACTTGTAAGTATAAATTAAATCCATAATAAGATATCACTATACATCTAATAAAATAGCTAAAATTAAAAAGACTGCCCATATCAAGTATTAGAGAGGATGTGGAGTATGAGAACCCTCATACACTACTGACGGGAATGTAAAATAATAAAACAACTTTGAAAAAACAGCTTGTTGGGTTTTTTTTTTTTTAAGTTAAACATACACCTTCCAGGTAATTCAGATATTTTATTGCTAAAGACAATATATCATATTTCCAGTCAAACATACACAAATGTTCAAAGAAACTTATTTGAAAAAGCCAGAAACGTTAAATAACCCAATCTGAATTGCTTGCATGGACAAACTGTGATACATCCATTCAACTGAATAGGAGTCAGCAATTATGCTAAGTGAAACAGGACAGAAAACATACATATTGCATAATTTCCCTTGCAAAATTTTCTAGAAAATTAAAACTCAACTACAGTGACAGAAAGCAGAACCATGGTTACCTGGGGACAGAGGAGGGGCTGGAATGGACAGTAAGAGGGGAATACAAAGAACAGGAGATAGTTTGGGGTAATGACGAGTTTCATTGACATATTCATATTTCAACACTTACCAAATTGTACAATTTAAATATGTGTGTTTTATTGAATGGCTACCATATTTCAATAAAACTTTTTAAGACAAAAATCCTTCTAATTTAAGGCAAATAATTTAACCTCTGTATTCTTTATTTTACAAGTAAATTTGCGTAAAATGTGCATCCATTGTACCTCAGTAGCTTGCCATGAAAATAGAAAGGTTATGTGTCCAAAAGTTTGTGTTTATGGGGGAAAAAAAGATGAAAAGAATTTAGAAAATTAGCACAGAGGTATGTGAATAACATCTGATAAGAAAAGGGTTAGTGCTATAAAAAGAAAAAAAGCAGTATCCAAGAATTTTTTAAACAAAAGAAGAAAAGAAAATCCTCATAGCAAAATTCCTGCCAATTGGGATTCATCATCATTTTTCCACTCATTGCACTGGGGAAGCAAAGGGAGCTACTGACAATCATACATGACTACAATACTGTGCTGGACATTTCACATACACTATCATATTTAACCTTTGTAAAAATCAAGTAAAGTTAGTTGCATAATTTTTATTTTACCAAGGATAAAAAAGATAAATGAGGACCTACTCAAATAAAATCTGTCAGAGTCAATGTTTGATCTCAAGTCCATCTGCTTTCAAGATCCATGCCAAAATACCAAACTGGTATTTTGGTTTAGCTGCATGATAAAACCACACTCCACAAATTTAAATAACTACAGTAGAGTCTATTCATTAGAATACTTAATTCATCTCTATTACACCACATTGTTAGGATGCAATTTTTTTTTAATTTGTTTTCTTTTTAAAGGAGAAATAAGAAAAAAGGAATGGATACACTAAAGAGGGATGCAAAAACAACGGTATTGTTCTGTTGTTATTCATGTTATTCTGTTGTTATTCAGTGCTTCTCAAATTTTCATGTGCTTATAAGTCATCCAGGCATCTTCTTAAAAATGCATATTCTGTAAGTTGGAGCAAAGATAGCTTTTTAACAAATGATGCTGGGAAAATTGGATATCCTTATGTGGAAGAAGGAGACTAGATCCCTATCTCTCACCCTGCACAAAAATCAAATCAAGGTAAATCAAAGACTCAGTGATCAGAATCCTTGCAACTGCTAGAAGAAAACAGAGGCCATCATATTGGTGCAGGCATAGACTAAAAAAGAGCTTTAAGCTCAAGAAATAAAACCAAGAATAAGCAGGAGAGCATCAAGAATAAGGGACAACAGGCAAACATAAGTGATAAAAAAAGGAATACAAGAGTAAGAGAGAAAGTGAATGAGTAGGATGATCCCCCAACCCAGGCACTGTGGCCAACAACCTAGCACTGTAAAGGGAAATACTGAGCTTCTTCCAGTGGCAAATGCAAGGAACCATCCTGTGGCATGTAGATTTGATACTAAGAGTCCCAGAGGGGCAGTACAGCAGCCTCTAAGAGCAGCAATTTGAAGAGGAAGGAAGGAAAGAACACCAGGTGGCTATGCCACAGAGAAGGAGGAGAAATACCCATTGCTAGTTCCAAGCCCTCCCCGTCCAGGATGCAGGCATTCCAAGGAGAAGCTGACAACTCCACCTAGATGAAGTAGTGTCAGGACACACCAGGAAATGGGAGATGTGGAAAGAGACAACAAGCCCTAGAGCAGAAAGACAGAGATTCAGAAGTGCACATTTCCCTTGGGTTTGACTTGGGTTCAAAAAACAAAGGTTGTTAGGATAAGACAACTCTGTGAATCATGCAGTTGAGCCTATAAAAGTTATATTTTAGGGGATTTTTTTACTTTATGAAGCTGACAAGGAGAAGGAAGCTATGACACAATAAGAAATACATATATTTGGTCACTGCTCTTGTTTTCTTGGCACAGAGCTCCAAAATCCTCAAAGAGATAAGCATCTTTTAAATGCTATTAAGATAGCTGGAGATCTTATTAAGGATATCTTGCGCCTGAACCAATATGTTGGAGTGGTGACCCTCTATTTTCTTCTAGTAGTTGCAGTGTTTCTAGTCTAATTTCGATGTCTTTTATCCGCTTTGAGTTGATTTTTGTGTGGAATGAGAGATAGGGATCTAGTTTCATTCTTCTATATATGGATATTCAGCTTTCCCAGAGTCATTTCTTAAAAATGCTATAATTCACCCTTTGTCAAGGGTGGGATAACTATCTTCATGTAGATTTTTCACTATATCTTCTGTTTACTCCATTGGTCTTCATATCTGTTTTTATGCCAATACCTTCCGGGCTTTTTTTTTTTTTTTACTATAACTCTGAAGTATAATTTGAGATCAGGTATTGTGATGCCACCAGCATCACTCCTATTGCTCATTATTGATTTGACTATTCCCGATCTTTCATTCTTCCGTATGACTTTTAGGATTATTTTTTCTACTTCTGTGAAGAATGTCATTGGCACTTCAATTGCATTGAAGGAGGAATTGCATTGAATCCATATAGTACTTTTGTTAATATGACCAGTTTAACAATATAAATTCTGTCTATCCATGAACATGGAAGTTCTTTCCCTTTTCTGAGGTCTTCAATTTCTTTCTTCAGTGTTATATTGTTTTCCTAGAGATTTTTCACCTTCTTTATTAGATTTAGGCCTGGGTTTTTGTTTTTTTTTTTGAGACTATTGTGAATGGAATTGTTTTGCTGACATTTTTATCAACAGATTAATTATTGGAGTATACAAAATCTATTGATTTTTGTATGTTGATTTTGTATCCTGCTACTTTGCTGAATTTATCAGCTCTAGAAGCCTTTTAGTGGAGTATTTTGGGTTTTCTAAGTATAGAATCATATCATCAGCAGAGATAATTTGACTTGTATCCCTTTAATTTCCTTCTCTTGACTGATTGCTCTGGCAAGAGTTTCAAAAACTAAAATTAAAAAGCTTCTGCACAGCAAAAGGAAATAATTAACAGAATGAGAGAAAATCTTTGTCAATTACTCTTCCAAAGGGAGAATAATAACCATAATATATACACATATATAACTCAAAAAATTAACATTAAAAATAATCAATAAATGGACAATTGAACTAAATAGATATTTTTCAAAAGAAGAAATGTAAATGGCCAATAAACATAATAAAAAATGTTCAAAATCCATAGCAATCAGGGAAATGCAAATCAAAATTATACTGAGATTTTATCTCACTCCAGTTAAAATGACAATCTTCAAGAACACAAATAATAATAAACACTGATGAGGATGTTGGGGAAAAGGTACACTTATACACTGCTTGTGGGACTGCAAGTTAATACAACCACTATGAAAAATAATATGGAGATTCCTCAAAAGATGAGGAATGGACCCATCCCATAACCCACTCTTTTGGTATTTATTGAAAAGAAATAAAATCAGCATACTCTAGTGATACATGCATATTAATGATTATAGCATAATTCACAAGTTATGAAACCAGTCTCAGTGTCCCTCAGTAAACAAGATAAAATATGATACATATCAGTCATTAAAAAAGAACAAAATTGTGACATTTGCTAGCAAATGGATGGAAGTGGAGAACATAATGCTAAGTGAAATAAACCAGATTCAGCAGAAAGTCAAGAGTTGAATGTTTTCTATTATACATGGAAGTTAGAGAGAAATAAGTAATTTAAAAGGGGGTGATCTTATGAAAACAGAAGGGGGGACAGTGGAGTGCAGGAAGAGGAGTGAAGGGGAGAGAGGAAGGATGGTAAAGGAGAGAAACAGCAGGATGAAATTAACCAAACTATAGCACAATGAATTCCACTTCTGTGTGTAAGTATAATTCACCAATTTTTAAAAATCTATTTAAAATACTCATTTTAAAAAGCTGGGGGCTGGGGTTGTGGCTCAGTGGCAGAGCACTTGCCTAGCATTCATGAGGCTCTGGGTTTGATCCCAGCAGCTCCACATAAAATAAATAAATAAAATAAAAGTATTCTTTCTATCTACAACAAAAAATTAAAAAAAGATAGCTAGGGGGAGGCATTCCTGGACAGCTTCAGGATAGAAATGATTTTCAGAGGAAGAACCACATAAATAAAGGGTTCTAAGTTTCACCCCACACTGTACCCTCTCCTTCACATTCTCACTAAGCTCCAGGGTAAGGAGAAAAGCTGGAGGTTTAATTAATTGCTAATGGCCTATGACTAATCTTGGTTGCAGAACAAAGCCTCCATCAAAAGCCCAAAGTGTAGGAGCTTGAAGAGCTTGCAGGTCATGCACTCCTGGAGGTGCCAGGAAGGTGATGTGCCCAGGGAAGGCATGGAGATTCTGCACCTCTGACCTGCCTCCTCCATACCTTGTCCTATGTATCTCTTCCATCTCATGGTTCCTCAGTTAGGTCCTTTATAATAAGCAGTAATGTAGTGTGAAAACTGCTTTCCTGAATTCTAGGAGCTGTTTTAGCAAATTATAGAACTTGAGGAAGGGTCACAGGGATCCTCATTTACAGCTTATGAGTCCAAACTTGGAAATGGCATCTAAAGTAAGGACAGCCTTAGGTGGAACTGAGAACTTAACCTATGGGATATGGTACTGTTTCCAGGTAGGCAGTCTTGGAACTGAATTGAATTATAGGACATCAAAGAGACTTGGAAAATTGCTTGGTATGGAAAAACCTGACACATTTGGGCACAGAATTTGAAGGTGCTGAGTGTGAGCATAGAGGAAAACTTCAGTTTTTTGAATTGTTGCTGTTGTTTGAGGTTTGTGTTTGTTGTTTTCTCTACACTTATAACAGGTCCACTTCATGCTCTGAAGATAAACCTTGCTACATCACCACTGGCAGCTGATTTTTTTTTTCCTTCTTCTTTTCCCTTTACCATTCCCAAACCATGGGGGAAACAAGATTAACCTTCTTCCCATCCAAGACCAAGGTATCTGTCCATTGGCTTAGGAACCTCAGAAATGAAGGAATCTAGTCTTCAGGACCAGCACTAGTGGATCTAAACAGCTGTCTCTCAAGGCCACTGCTTAGAAGGAATCATGACTCCTGGTAGGGCTCACCTGGAATTTTGCCTTTGTATCCTCTTTTTAAAAGCCCACCGTTTCCCCTGACAATGAGAATCACGGCCTCTTAGACAGGAGGTCCATAACAAAGCAATAAAACTTCTCTTCCCTTTGCTCAAAAGCTCTTGTCCTCATTATTGGAGCAGCATCAGGGACAAGGACAGAGATTTCAGTATCACACTGAGCATGATCAGCATGAGGTATTCTCTCCAGTGTGAAGGATAGACTTGGTGATAAATCAAATGAAAAGGCTACACAGGAAGTCCATCAGGATCCTCAATAGGAGGGTCATGATTAGTCTGCATGTGCATTTATCTAAACTAAAATAATACCAAGAGGAAAATGAGTCATAAGGGAAACAGTGCTGGGATGACCCAGCCAGTATGGGTCTTGTCATAATGGAATGGAAAAGCCTGAACACAGCAATCATAAAGGTGAATTGTCCTTGGAGAGCCTTCCACTTTAATCTGCCCTTCATGAAGTAGGATGTACTTTTGTGATATCATCTTACCTCACTGAGGAAAATACCTCACATTCTTATCTCTAGCCTTACCCTGCAGACTGTTCTGGAAACTTCCTTGCATGTTCACACATTGAGCCACTTCACAAGACTTCCTGAGAAACCCCAGGAAAACCTTCCCATAGGATGTTTGTTCCAGGAACAGTTGTACTTTTTCAAGCATATGAAATATCCTGCAGTCAAAAAGAATTCAGAGATGATAATGATGCTCCAGATGACAGATCATTATAAATCCATCTAAACACAAACATATGCAAAGTCCTGGCAGTCCTCATATGAAAGAAATTAGATTCTTTGAAATGATTTGCTTAATATTTATTTGTTTGTTTATGAGTTCCTCCACCCTGATTTACAAAGTGAGGGGAAACCATTTAAGGGAATATGTAAAATACAAGAAAGAGTAAATCAAGAAAAGAAAGAGGGACAATAAAGAATATAAAATAAAATGAACTTCGAGGCCAAGAAGAATACATTCCCTCTTGATGTATTTGAGTATGAATTTCCTAGCAGTAGAGAAAAATAGAGATTGATCACACATATAATTTTCAGAGTCATAAAATAAAAATAAGGCAAAATTTCTGGAGAAGCAGAGCTCCCAAGGCAAGACTCCATTAGTAGTTAATGTGATAATTCTGAGTATAGAACTAATAACAGCCTCAAACATATGCACTCCTTGGATTCAATGAGTTTTCTTATGAAAGATTAAACCAATAGTTAAACTTAAGGGAACTGTTAATATGTTATAGTTTTTAGATGCTTTCTGATGTACCAAAGGTTAGCTTCAAAATAAACATTTTTCTATCCATGCATTAGAAATAGAATCTAAATATTGATCTATCATTTGAATAGGAGGCAGTTGAAATCATTTTGATGCCCAAGTGTTGGGAAGTTTTCTATCCAACACATACTCACAGGGTGGAGACAAGCTGGTGCTCACAGTCACCAGAGGAGACACCGGTCCCAGGTGAGGCATCAGCACCGTGCAACTGGAAGAGCTGAGAACAGGAAAGGCTCACTTCTGACAGCTGGGTCTCCAGTTCCTGCCAGCCCAAATACTCTTCAGGTACCAAAACTGGCATATCTTTGTGGCTGGTAATGACCTCTTGCAAAATATGATCCTTAATAAGAGAATAAAACATCACTTATAATAAATAAAATCATTGAAATGTAACCTACCTAGTCTTGTGTATGCAGGGTTCCACTTGCATTGTGCATCGAAGACCATGCCCTGTAGGATCCTGACTACTAAGTCATAGTGCTAGAATTGAATCTTTACTCATGTTCAAAAGTATAGACCCAAAAATAAAACCTTATACAACAATACAGTTAGATAACTTATAACCCACTTTATTAGGGACCCAATAAGTAGGGATCCAAGTATCACAGCCATCTGTGTTAGCCTGTATCCCCCAAAGGTCCCTGATGAACCAGACCTCCTGATAATTGCACTCTTGGTAATCCCCTCTGCCAATCCATCTAGGTTAGACTCTGACTCACATTAACCCACAAAATGAAGCAGCACAGGTGGCTTATGCCAATTCCAGTCCTACCCTTTCTGAGAAGTCATCAAATGCTTTGAAAGTCTCCCTTCTTTCCTGTTTTTGGGATGCCTAGACACCATGTGAGAAGCCTTGCTACCCTACTGAGAGACTATGTGAGCAGGCTCCCCAGAAAAGAGAAACGCTGTGACTTCAGTGGAGAATGAGAGGTTCCAATCCTCAACGTCCCAGCTGAGCATCCAAAGTCCACCCACCATGGCCCCCTGACTGTAACTACAGGAGCAGCACCCAGTAAGATCATCAGAAGAACACCCTGGATAAGCCAAGTCAACCCCAGAATCACAAGAGATAATAGAATGGTGTTTTGTTTTCAGCCACTAAGTTATGGAATGGTTTGCTACTGACACATCTAAGTACCCCCAGAAATGCCATCTCATGTATATATGACCTGAAAAAACATCACTGCAGCAGATCCTGCTGGATCCCAGCTCTATGTGGGGCTATGAGTTAGGCTGTGTAGATACAGGGAAATTTGAAATGGGCTTTCCTCCAGGAAAGAGTTTATATCCACTAGCAGGAAAACAGATGTACAAATAGGTAGAGGTTTTTCATGTGCTTGCATGACTTCAAACACACTTTTCCATCTGCCTAGCATCCTCTCTGACTTCTCATTGCTTCCAAATCTTATGCCTCATTTTAGTAAAGTTCATCAACTTCTTTGGGGAAACTTCCAGATACTGAGCTTCTGGTCACTTATGTCATCTGCCCTGCTCAGCCAAAACAGTATGTTCATGTCACCATGCCAAGCAGACACTGAGAAAGCATTGATGGCTGAACTATGTACACATGACTATTCCATGTTCATTTTCCTGTGATATTATTTCACTGGTTTTATCTCATGATAGGTAAGAAATAAGTTAAAAAAGAAATAGTTATTTCTGGAAGGAAAAATAAAGAACAAACATATTATTATAATGTTTAATATTCAGTAAGAGAAATAGAGGCTAAACTTGACATAGTAATCTTTCCAAACAAATTGCTAAACAGTCCCATGAGAGTGCTCAGCAAAGGTGAGCACTCACAAAAGTGTTCTGAGCTGTGACATGACCAACATATGATTTTCAAAGTCTATGACCACTGAAAGCCAGAGCTCTGCTACAAGTTGACTGATCACTAAAGTTATCCTTCCACATTTCTCCCCATATGCAGCAGAGATGGAACAGGACAAGTAGCAAGGAAACCAGAGAAGCAGAAGTGCCTAATTTGAAAGTTTGAGATTATCTTGGGGAAGGTTAAGTAGTTTTGGGTGGAGGCAGGACATACAAACTTCCAAGCAGTCAGACAGGAGGGATGGAATTGAGGGGAATGATTCAGTTGGCCAGTTTCCTTTAAGTGTATGAACACTTAATTCAATATTAGCATCTTCAGTGAATTTAACCTTAGGCATGAGCTCAGTTGGTACCCATGGAAGAGATCAGATCGTGGAGTACTTACAGCATCCTCTACTGCACCAAGTAGCCTGTTGAAAACAATGGTCTCATTGAAGGAGGTATGGTGGCACAACAATCCCCAGAGGTCCCCCCAGATTCCAGGGGACAGAGGGGCCTCCTTCTCAGGAAAGCGTTCGTTTAGGCAGGGAGCAGTAGCATTCTTCAACGTCAACATCTAAAAGATTAATGAGGATGGAAAAGGGTAACATTTAGAGAGCAGAATCATGCTCACCATGGGCTCAAGAACTACAAACAGAAATAAATAATCAAAATGCTAAAATGCAACCTAAAGTTCTTCAAAAATGTGTCTATTCTCTTTATTTTGCTAGCACAATCCACAACAGGCAAAGTTTAATATTGCATGAGCTTCTTCAATGTTTTATGAAAATGGTTTATGTATAATCCTTGGCTGCAATTTACCTGCTTTAACCCCCCAAAGAACACATCCTTTTCTAGTTTCCATCGATCAGGTCCACCCTGCATAGAATTGTTCGCTGAAGTCTCCAGGTGAATGAGGATTGCTGCAAGATCAAAGATTTGATTTATTCTTCACCAAAATTAGGCTTCTTCGAGCTTGATTTCTATGTATAGTGTGAATCAATAAATTGAATTCTGAAATACACATTTCAGTAAACTTGACCTGAGATATTTCATTACTTCCCTTAGAAAGGAAAATGGGGGAAGACATTATAACCTTGTCTTATCATTTTTGAAGACACATGAGTATAAGTTGCTTGTTAGAGGAGAGTTTTGCTTCTAAAGCAACAACCCCTCCTCATTTCTTCTCCCTCCTCCATAAGATAATGAGAAGACTCAGCCCACTCAGGCAAAAGGGCAAACTTGACTTCCTCAGAAGAGTGAAGAAAGAAAAACATCCACCATAGTCAACAGAAGTTCAAAGAAGGACATGCTGAATACTCAGGAGGAATAAGATCTCTGCCAGATGCTGAGAAGTAGAGGGGAGAGATATAGAACATGATGATTCACTTTCTCACAATGTACTCTGGTTCCTCCCCAGCCTGAGAACTGTGGGTGCTGGTGTGACTGTGAAACTTAAACCTTAGTCTTAGGGAACTGCCTGTCGCAGACCACACTATAGGAATATGGTGAACAGCAGGATACACCTGTCAGTGTGACAGTTTTGTGTATTCAGTCATGGCATGCTCTATATTAAATACCCCAGAAGGCATCATAGCAAAGCATAAATATGCATACAACCATGGCAGCATAACTTAGCTTCAAACTTTACAACATGGTCAGGCAGTTGCCAAGTCCATTTTCCAATAAATGTCATGTTTGCTCTTAGTGAGTCAGTGACAAATAATACCAGAATTGGTTTACCTTGAATGAAATGCAAATCCTGGGCTATTGCATTCCTGAGAGCAACATCCAGCTGCAGCAATTTCTTTAGTTCTGGCCACTGAGGCAGGCTTTGCAGCACACTCTGCAATTTCTGCAGATGCTCTGCTCTGAGGGCAAAAAGAAATAAATAAAATGAAATGAAAGTGTTTCAAGGCACCAACTAGGGAAATGAAACTTCCATGCAAAGGAAAACATTCCACTGTTTTGAAAAGTATGTTCCTGGACTGAAAGTTTCATTTCATCATCTAAGCAGATTCTTGACAAATTGCATTATTTGAATCAGCTGATTTGTAGAGTCTTTTAGGTACTGAATATGGATTAAACATTCTCTTTATCCCAGAACAGGGAAGTATACTCCTAGCAGTATGTAAAAGAAGTGAGGATTGGCATAAAGTTCCAGGTGAGATTTATAACTTCTTGCCTTGAAGCCTATGGTTATGAGATGTAGGAAAAATTTAAGAAAAGTTTCAAAATATTGAGAAGGTGTATGATGATAGACAGGATTCATCAAAGTGGTCCCAACTAGGTCAAATTAAAAACATCTGTAAGATTCTCTGATGTCAAAGGGGGATAGTCAGGCTGCTCTACACCTACAGGTGCCTGGAGTTTTAGAGACAGAATAATGAACTTGGGGCCAGGGCAAAGACCATACTTTTAAGATGTTCACCTTCAAAGCCAAGCAGAAAAGTTACCATGGGAAATATTTCAAGCACTAATCCATTAAAGATGCATCTGCCTTCCTACCAGAGCATCTCACTAGGGCTGGCAGAAGAGACAAGGGACTCTCTATCTCTCGACTCTAGTCTGTTAAGCAAGATGACATATTACTGAAATGGATGCATGAATTAACTCATAAGAGAAGCTGGAAAGAAAGTGAGTCTGAGAATGAGAGGGAAAAAGAATGGAAATGAATGTGGAAGACTGAAGAGCCAAAGTGGGGTCACCCTGTGGGTAGCCCACTGCCTGGAACAGGCAAGTCCAGCCTGAGCCTTCATGCAAGCATAGGGCATCTTCAGCCATGACAAAGATGGCAAGCCCAAAGGAGAGATGAGAAGAAAGATATTGTTACTAGAATACCAAGGAAAATGCTCCCAGGGCAGAACTCTGGCCATGCCACAGCTTTGAGCTTCTAGACTGCATTTGAACTTCACAATATTTGATCTTCACAGAATCTCAGTAGGCCTGGGTTAAATGCACGTTTGATAACTAGTTTCTGCTGTCCTATAGTTTGGAAGCTGATGGATCTGACCACTGCAGAGAGTACAGAGAGAGCGAGGAGGGTCCTGATGACATCTCTCTTACAGGAGACCAGCAGGAGGGGGAACCATCCCCATATCCATCACCATGCACATGTGACTCTCCCTAGCCTGAAGCCAGAGGTGGCTTCTTGAACTGAGCCTCCACAGGATAGAGTAGGGTTAGAATACTCATTCTCTGACACTTCGGATTACAATGAAGAGGAAACACAGGGCTTGTGGAAAGAACTAGAGTGTGGAGAAGAGGCAATTGCACTTTATTCTACTCTTTCCAAGAAAAAAAAGATTAACAGTGTGATCTGAAACTTGGGTCTAGGCTGTCAAGCCTGTTCAAGCTCTGGCAAGCAAGGACATCACATGGCCACCTCTGTGTTGCAGAGTCAGAACTCGCTGGGGCCTCCCTATGAATTCTTAGCTTACCAGGAACACAGACGGAGAGCTCTCATTGCCCAGTCACTTGACTGATGTGACTGGACAAGAGCAGACAAAACCTCAGAAGTAAGAGTGTCTGTAATGACACCACGTGCTCAGAAGGAAACTGAGGGCCTGATGATGTTCTCATTTCTTTTGGTTGAAACTTGTGATTTAGGAAGAG
This sequence comes from Glaucomys volans, assembly GCA_020662805.1. Classification (NCBI taxonomy): domain Eukaryota; kingdom Metazoa; phylum Chordata; class Mammalia; order Rodentia; family Sciuridae; genus Glaucomys; species Glaucomys volans. The sequence goes on along the minus strand of JAJEJO010005278.1, from coordinate 264,455 downwards.
AAATGATATGAGCAGTTGAGTCTGGAGACAGGGTAGAAAGAAAGGGAGTGATTTTCTGGACCAAGACTTGAGACAGAAAAAAAAAAAAAAAACGTAGTTTCCTGCGAAATGTGAATGGGAATTGTATAAACATTTGCAGGAGCCTAAAGACAAGAAGAGGCTGTTTGATTTCATTGAAATATTCAAGCTGGAGACACAAGGACAAAACCTTGGTGAAAAGGAGACAAAAGAGACATCAACAGGTGCAACAAAACAACCACCAAAAATAATGAGGTGGGGGAGGAAGCACCCACAATGCCCAGCAGACTAAACAGGTCAGTCATAAGTACGGGGTTAAAGTGTGCAGCACAGAGGGAAAATGACGGGAATATGAACCACACACACTCCTACTGGGATAAGATCATGACTCCATTCAAGAACAAAAGAAAAAATTTACTCCATTAATAGTAGAATTAATAAAAGAGATGACAAAGTCTTGAAGGTGCCTATGAGGGGACATTTGACATCCAGGGACTGGAATCAGTGACTCTGAAAGAAGGAGAATGCAAAGAAGGAGGAGGGAGTTTAGGAGAAGAGATCAGCAGATGTCCGTGGCAGAGGTGAGAAGGGTCAAGGTTTAAGAGTATCTGCTCAGTGGAGGACATCCTTCACTCAGAGGTCTCTGTCAATCATCATAACAGCCTAGTGATGTGTGCAGATTATTTCTTCTTGAAAGGTGAAGACATAGGAACACTGGGAAGTCCTGTACAAAGTTTCCAAAAGACCGGTTGGTGGGTTGATGTCTAGAAGGAGACTTAGAGATCATGTAGTGATGACATTACTAGATGGGGAGGCCAAAACCCAAGGAGCACAAAACAGAAGGGTCAGAGATGCACAGGCAATGGACTTTCTTGACACCTATACAGCCTTGGGGGCTGCAGTTTCGTATTATCTGTGATAAAAGTGGCATCTAAATGGACATGGAGACTTCAGAGGCCAATTGCTTATTCAATGCACATAACAGGTGCATGACAAAGCCAGGGCTGGGTCCCTCATCTTACTGACCCTGAGTGTGCATAGAAATTATGTGTGGGGGCAGGGAGAGCTCAGTTGTCCTCGGTTGGTACTGGGTGTAACCTTAAGCTTCCTTAATCCTTGTTTGAGCTAAGAGTCAAGTACAGGTTTGGGGGACTTCATTCCCTGAGTTAGAGGGCAGGCAGAAAACTAGGCTAATGTGCCAGGGATTTTGGAGGTTTATAGAATAATTAAGGTGACTTACAGTGCTGTATCTATGAATGAGCATTGCTAACAGACTTATTAAGCTTCCCAAACCAACCAGCAAGGAAGTTTTCAATAAACCAATGCAAAGTCTTACATTGTAATATTCTGCATCTGAAGTTAATTGATGAGAAAATGTGTAACTGTCCTTTATTCAGCTCATTGCTTTAAGGCATCCCTTCTCTTCTGATATTCATCTTTCTCTTGCTTTTAAGGCCCTGATAGAAACTTCATTGCTGCCTGCAGCTCCAACACCTCTGCCCCAGAACAACTCTTAGTAAAAATTAAGAAACAAGACCTTCATAGCAAGATCCTAACCTAACTCCTTCCAGAAAAAATGTGAAAGAGTAGGAAATGTTTGGAGTTGCTATTTGTGGTGTAATAATAAAAACAAGACAGCCCCATACAATTCCAACATCCTCATTCCATGTTCTTGGTACCCAGAGAGCCAGAGCTCATGTGGCCCATGATGTGAAATAAACCTTTTTGAGATTGTATTGAGAAATCTAATTGTTTTCTTCCAGTGAAGGTCTTAACTGTAAGCATATAATAAAATTCAATTTATTTCAAACTATGACACTTACTGAAGAAAAAGACCCAATCTTACAGCAGAATTGACCATTTTGATGAATTAATTCAATTTCCTTAAAAATTAAAAAAACATCAGTTCCACTTACTTCCACTTCTAAAATATTTCTAGACTTATATATTTGCAATTTTAAAATAAGAAAGCAGGCAGTTTCTTGTGTAACATTACCTCTAACACATACTAGCTGCAGTTTCAAAAAATTTGTTTCTAACAGTGACCTCACACATTCTTGAAAATTCAGCGCTATCTACCCTAGTCAACCACAAAAGAGGGAAATCTGCCTTACATCTGTGGAGAGCAAAGACTGTCTTCAGGTCCATCGGCTGCCAAGCTGTCATTCAGGAGGAGCAGTCCAGTATACAAGGCTTCCACCACTTTCCATGGCTCATCCCCTTCTTCAAGCTGGTCTCTGAGGGCCCCCAGACCATAGGCAGCACCTGTGAGTATCTTCTGAAGCAGGCCACCCTGTTGCCACTGGTGAAACACCTACAAATTCAGAAACAAAAATTTTATTATTATATCTGCTGTCATGTGTAACTAAATCAAACAAAATGAATAAATAAACCATTTTTAAAATTATTAATATTAATAATTATTAATAAAATTAAACTTATTAATAAAATAAAACTACATATGTTATTTTTAATGTTATTAATAATTATTAATAAAATTATTAATATTAATAACATTAAAAATAACATATGTAGTTTAAAAATATTAACAGACCATTTTAAATAACAGCCAACATTTTATTTTGTTGATAAACAGAAGTGTCTATTAATAACTGCATTTTGATTTAATATCCACTCAGAAATTAAAAATAAAAATTGCAATAATTGATACTGCTAGCACCCTAATTCTTTCTTTCCTCCCCCAAAAAGAGAAACAACAGAGAGAGAAAAAGAGCAAGAGCATACATTGTTTTAAATTAAATATTATTTGAATATGAAACTAACCTGTCTAGGATAATTTAAATATCATTATATATTTTTAAATATATGTCATCATTAATAGTCACTAAATACCACTTTTATGACATGGGCTTGGTAATTATGATACTAAAGAAAAGACCAAAGCCAGCCTCAGTCACTTAGCAAGGCCCTAAGAAACTCAGCAAGACCCTGTTTTTAAATAAAAATATAAAAAAGAGCTGGGGATGTGGGTCAGTGATTAAGTGTCCCTAGGTTTAATTCCCCAGGACCAAAAACACAAAAACAGACTATCAGTACTATGGTTCATCATCCACCAAAATAAAGCAAAATAGATTTTTCATGCTCAAATGAACATGGGATCTGCATGATGCAAAGGTATGTGTGCTTATCAAGCCTGAATTAACCATGCATTTAAGTAATGCATATAATGCACAAAGCAATGTGCATATTGATGTTGGTCATCTCAATGCCATCCCTTGATAACTTTAGTGCTTGATAAATTTAGTGCCAAGCAAGTGGACAGTCACATATTTTTTTAAGGATGTTGTAAAACTATTTGAAATTTCAGCCTATATCAGCTGCACATATGGGGGGGGGGTGAAAGTTTTAAAGGGCTGTGTTCTTGAAGGAAAAAACACAATATGGGAAAGTAATACCTGATAAAGAGAATAGGAGGCAATGGGGGTGGTGGGAGGGGGACACTCCTGCAGTCTCTAAAACTGCCCAAAATAACACAAAGTTGTGAGCTGGCCAGGGCCTCTGTGGGCTTCAAAGACCATCAGTCAGGTATGTAATGACTAAGGGTATGCTGCCTCCCATCAACATTTCTGAAAACATACCAAAGCCTCCATTCTCCTTATTTGGTTTTAAGTCTCAGTCACCATTTTTACACAATACTTCTGAGCAAAACCAGAAAGGAAGCACAAAGCAAGTCGAATGTGCATGCACAAATGTCTAAGGAGATGGTCAAGGCAGCCCGGGAGGGATCTCACATCCCAAAAGCAGTATGGATGGAGAAACCTCTTAGATGCCAGGGTGTGTGTCAAACATGGATAGACTTTAGGTGACCTGTGTTGAAGGCCTGTTGACCTGAGGCTGGTGGACACCCATGGGAGAAGGTGCACACAGTGGCCAGGATGTGGGGGTCCTAAGGCCTTTCCACAGGAAGAATATGAAATCAAAAGATGAAAGACATGGTGTTGAAAGGAATAAGTTTGGACACTGCAAACCAGTAGGCCCCAAGTCAGAGCACCCAGATGCAGGACTGTACCTGTCCATACAGGTGCAGCCAGCTGATTGCATGGATGAGATAGTTCTTGGTTTCTAACCACTTGGGATGACAGTCTCCACCAAGGCCGTCTTTCTCAGCTTCATTCTTGGATATGCTGGACAAGACCGAACACACCATCCTCTCTAAGGAGCTCTCTGTGGGAATCTGGCAACAATTTGAAAGAAATGCTTAAAAGTAAAATCTTTTTCTCTAGAACATTTCCTTTCTAAAAATAATACCACAATCTTGTCAAAGTGAAGCTCTTACATTTGCCTGATTGAAGAAGTAACAGGTGACAAAGTGTTGCTTATAGTATCTGTGTGATTTACCCTGATTTGCAGTTAAGGAACAAAACTGATCCTATTTTCCAGAACTGGCCATAAGCAACAGAAACAGCTGCTTATTTCAGCAGAAGACATGAGACTGACATAAACATTGTTCATCTTCACTCTTTCACCAAAGCAAATAGAGGTCAGCCAAGTTTAATTGATACTTTGCATTAACAAAGTTGATTTTCTGAGAACATTTTCTTTTCTAATTATCAAAAACCTATAAAATTGAGAAGATTCGAATTGAAGTCCTGGTTTAGAAACTGTTTAACATTTTGAATCAAATCTCCTTTATTTTATACATGAACTTCTCTAAAACTTAGGTCTGTGATAGAATGAGCTACATTCCCCACTAAGCAATCTTAGTGTTCTGTTTCAGGAATTCTATTGATCACTGGTATTATCTAAATAATCGTGTTACTCCAAAATTCATATACTGAAATCCTAACTCAGGGAGATGAAATGAGGAGGTGGGACCTTTGGAAAGTGATTACATCACAAGGATGCAGCCTGTATAATAGGATTAGTGCCCATACAAAAAACAAATCAGGGAATTCCTGAATTCCTTGCACCATGTGAAGACATAGAGAGGATGCTATCTATGAACCAGAAAGTGAGCCTCACCTGACATGAGGTGCACTGGAGATTTGACCTTGAACTTCCAGCCTCCAGACCATAAGAAATAAATTCCTATTGTATAAGGCACCCAGCCTATGGGAGTTTGTTTTAGCCATCCCAATGGACAGAAACAATGGCAACCATCAGAAAGCATTAAAGCACTATTTGTTCATCTTACAGTTTCCTTTAAAATCCAGATAAAAAAATGTCCACTCATAACTATCAAAGCTATAAGATGCTTCATGTTTTCTGATTTTTCTTCCCTTTCATTAAAAATAAGGTAAGTGTGGTGGCACACATCTGCAATCCCAGCTATTTGGGAGGCTGAGGCAGAAGGATGGCAAAATTGAGGTCAGTGGTGACAATTTAGTGAGACCCTTTCTCAAAATAAAATTTGAAAATGATTCGGGAATGTAGCTCAGTGGTAGAGTGCTTGCCTAGCATGTGCAAGGCCTTGGGTTGAATTCCCAGCACCACAAAAAAAGAAAACAGCAAGTACTGTGGTATCACACACCATATTAGAAAAATAAGACCCCATCCCTGCCCAGATGCTCATGTCAATGAGAGACAGCTGACCAGGCTTTTAGTTCCCTGGGATGTACCCTACAATAGAAGGTTGACAAATGGGGACAGAGGCTGGCTGAGATCATGGGGCCTCCAACAGAAGATGAGAGTTTGGATGAATCATTTTCTTAGGAGGAGGCAGTAAAGGAACCAACAGGACCACTCTAGCCCAGGGGCTGCATGTGCTAAGACCCCTGTACATACCTAGAAAATGAGGGGCAGGAATCCATAAGCACTCAGAGAGGACCAGGGAACACAGGCAGAAGCAGACAGTAAAGGGCTTTACAAGAGGTGGGAAAGGTAATGGTCCCTCAAAGAATCTCACATCCTGATCCCCAGAACCTGCAAATAGGCGGTTGCATGGCTGATGAAATCTGAAGCTGCAGATGCAATTAAGTGCTGATGAACCAACCCTGAATGGGAGATCATCCTGGATTATTAGGTGGATCTAGTATGATCACAGGGGTCCTTGATAGTGACAGCAGTAGAAAGAGTCAGTTTCAGAGTGGTGGGACATGAGAAAGCCTGGACCAGCCATCGCTGGCTTTAATGAAGGTTCAGAGGGACCACAAGCAAGGAGGATGGGCAGCCTTTAGGACCTGGAAGAGGGACAGAAACAGTTAACAGTACCAGGACGGCCACTCCAGCACAGGCCTTTTGGGAATATGGATTATTTTGAGCTTCACAGTCAGAAAATGCAAGAAAAGTTCCTTACCTCCCCCTAACTACCTAAAAATAAATTATAAACTTCCATTTTTGCAAAGATAGCTTACTTTTATAAAGGAAGTTTACATTTATAAAAATCACTAAGAAGAGAAATAATAGGAAGAAAATTACTTACCCCTCTCCCAACACACACACACACCACCACCCAGGTCACCGAGGGACTTATCTGCATAAGGAGACCCTGAGCACCAGGTACCTCCTCCCCTCTCATCCAAAGGCAAATGAATTCAGTAAAGTAGCAGGATATAAAATTAATGCTTATAAATCTAATGCATTTTTATTTGTAAGTGATGGATCCTCTCAGAGAGAAATTAGGAAAAATACCCCATTCACATTAACCTCAAAAAGAAATAAAATACTTGGGAATCAATCTAACAAAAGAAGTGAAAGACCTCTACAATGAGAACTACAGAACACTAAAGAAAGAAGTTAAAGAGCATCTGAGAAGATGGAAAGATCTCCCATGTTCTTGGATAGGCAGAATTAATATTGTCAAAATGGCCATACTTCCAAAAATGCTATACAAATTCAATGCAATTCCAATTAAAACCCCAATGACGGACCTCATAGAAATAGAGCAAGCAATCATGAAATTCATTTGGAGGAATGAGACCCAGAATTGCTAAAGCAATCCTTAGCGAGAAGAGCTAAGCAGGGGGTATCACAATACCAGACCTTCAACTATACTACAGAGCAATAGTAACAAAAACAGCATGGAATTGGCACCAAAATAGACAGGTA